>CM020618.1:24298568-24440646 GCA_009829735.1 Pyropia yezoensis
CTCATGAAAACCCTGAATGTCAAGACCACTGAAACGGACTTCGCGGCAAACATGCCGATGGACGTTCCCATGTACTCGCTGAAACCATTGAACCCTTAGAGATTCCATCGGCCTTTACCGAGAACGACTACGGTTCGCCGTATGCGACCTCAGTGCGTACGACGTTATCCTCGGTAAGAAATGGCGCGATGACAAGGGCGCCAAGATCAACAACAAGAAGAACAAGATATCCTTAAAGTTCAACCACAAGAATATTTCTATCACCGCCTCCTCAAGAAACCGGAGGGCCTCAATTGCCGGCAACGACTCGCACGTGACCTCATTCAAAGGACCCCTGTATTCGCCATCTACCTGCAGTCTGAAGACCCCTCAAGCAGCTTTGACATCAACTCCATCATTATGGGAGAAGCTGAAGACAAAAATGAAGTCCAACAGATTCTCAAGGAGTACGCTGACGTCTTCCCGGCTGAGCTCCCGGACGGACTCCCTCCCGAGCGTAGTCACAAGTTTAGCATCAAGCTGACCGACGACGCTGAACCACGTCGCAGCGGTATTTACCGCCTCTCCGAGTGGGAACTCGATGAACTCAAGACGCAACTTGCGACCCTGATTCGGAAGGGATTCATCCAGCCAAGTGCCTCACCGTGGGGCTCCTCCATTCTATTTGCGGCGAAGAAGGACGGCGGCTGGCGGATGTGCATCGACTACCGAGCATTGAACAAGGCCACCATCAAGAATGCGTATCCTCTACCACGTATCGATGACATCTTTGATCAACTACGAAAGGCCAAGTATTTCACGAAGATTGACCTTAGCTCTGGCTACCACCAGATCCGGCTGGACCCTGACACCATCCCATTGACGGCGTTCCGGACCAAGTATGGATTCTACGAGTTTACTGTGCCACCCTTCGGACTGACGAACGCCCCCGCAGTCTTCATGAACTTGATGAACGATGTGTTCAGACCCTACCTGTACGACTTCATCTGCGTCTGCTTAGACGACATTTTGGTCTACAGCGAAACCTACGATGATCATCTCAAGCACCTGAGAAAAACCCTGGCCAAGCTACGAGACCACAAGCTTTACGCCAAGGCAAGTAAGTGCCAATTCGCTCGAACCTCTGTCGATTACCTCGGCCACGTCATATCTGACGCAGGCTTTTCCATGGAGGACCAGAAGGTCCAAGCCATTCGGACGTGGGCAACCCCCAAGAGCAAGAAAAACGTGCAGTCCTTCCTCGGTATGGTCAACTTCTATCGCCGATTTATCAAGGGAATGGCCGCAGTTGCTACCCCTCTTACGAGGTTGACGGGGAAGGTCGACTTTGAGTGGACGCCGGATGCCCAAAAAGCCTTCGAGCAGCTGCGGACTCTGACAACAAGTGCACCGGTACTAAGGCCGTTTGACAAACGATATCCCATCTACGTGTCTACTGATGCCAGCGGGTATGCTATTGGCGCAGTCCTCGAACAAGACGACGGAAAGGGACGGCGTCCAGTGTGTGGCAGTATTGACCCCAGGGGGGGCAACACGTGCCATGCAAGGGGCGGCAGGCCACTAGCCTGATCCGTTCCTCCCCCTGCATTTGGGTCCATATTCCCTAAGTTTGGGATAGTTAGCTTAGTAGTAAATCCAACTTGGATTTGAGGGTTTTCTGCATTTATCGTCTTGAATTTTCGTGTGGCCCGGTGGGCAGGTGCTGGGGTGGGAGATTCTGAGTGGCGAGATTCTGAGTGGACCCTGGGGGGATAAGGGGAGGGACAGCGGGGCTTGGCCCTGCGTCCCCGTCCCGACCAAGAAACTGTTGGACCACACACCATCCTCTTGTTTGTCCGTGGGGGGTTTGCCCCACAACAGGGACAGAGTGTGTGCGACTTGCGCTTCTTCCGGTTCCCCCGACACGGGAGGCAGCCCTAGCACACCGCCCCAACTTGGGTGCCGTGTGTGCTAGTGGTTTTTGCCACATTTGGTGGAGCAGCAGGGGATAGAGGTAAACTTTACCTCCGGGTGCACCCGGGTGTAGGGGGCCCTCTGTCTCAGAGGAACGGTGGTCTTGGACCGTGTCATACGGATCGTCAGCCAACATGGCTAGCTCGGACCCCCCGTCGTCCGGGGAGTACACGGGTGACGCACGTACTTCAGTGCCTTTGAATACTGGTGAGACACAGGTGGGTTTACCTGGGGTCGCAGAGGGACTAGAGGTCCCTCAAGCCAGCAGGACTGGAAGTACGGGCGGGCAACAGGCCACCCCGACTCAGTCGGGAGTTCACTCGGGTGACACTTCTGATGTGGGTGGGCCGAAGTCTGGCCACCGTGTGGTATACTCAACGGGAACGTCCCAAGGGGTGAGGACTGTCCCCGCGGGTTCCACTCGGGTTGGAGCCAACTTTGGCTTGGAGTCGTCGCCAACTAGGCTTTCGGAGGACGGTGGACCTCCGTTGGTCGGCGATGGGCTCGCGCCCATGCCCCCGGTTGAGACCCCTGAGGAACGTGGTTACCCCTCAGGTGGACTCCCGGAGGCGGACCGAGACTCAACTGGAGTCGTCAATCCACTCCTCGCGGAAACTGTCCGTCGGGAGGCGACCAATGTGTTGCGGCAGACTTTGCCGGACCTGGTGGTCACGATGACGAATACTATTCTGAATCAGATTGTGGCGAGTTTGCCAGATGGCCTTAATGTCCAAACCGGATTGGGGCTTTCGAGCCCGCAGGCGCAGGGGGAATCCCCCCTTACGCCTATCTCTGGTCGCCCCGAACTGGGGGCGACACCTGTGACTCCCAACGAGGGAGCCACACCATACTCGGTGGGGCGTACGCCCTTCACGGGGGAGTTCCCCCCGGAAACGCCGGCGGCTACACCAAGCGCGCCGCGCCGGACTACAGGCACTGAGAGTGAACTTACCCCAGTGCCACAGCGGCTGTTCCCTCAACGTGAGGTGCCGCCCAAGATCCAGGTAGCCAACCCGGTCTACCAGAGGATCTTTGACTGTGAGACCTACGCCCTCCACAACAAGTCGGTGGCGTATGGTCCTGACCAGGCCCGAGCCATGGGCCGTGCCAAGAAGAATGCACTTCATTCTTTTGGGCACAAAGCGGAGTGGGACGGAACTCCCCCCCTCCGTGTCTTTGAGTTCCTACGTCGTTTCACAAAAGCCTGTGACGACAATGCCATAAGTGAAGGCATGGCTTTTTACATGCTACAGGAGTTTACGAAGGGCGACCTACGGACAGAACTTATGTCCGTCATGCCCAGCTCCTCAAGTGGAGGCGCTGGGGAGGTGACGTCCTATTTGGAGCTCGTCAACTGGTTGTTGAGAGCCATGGTTGATGAGGCAGCGTTGGCTTCTCAAGTCGAGGAGTTTACGCAAGCCCATCAGGAAGAGGCGGAGGACGAGTTGTCCTTTGCGGAGCGAGTCCGTAAGCTCAACAATCTTTGTGGGTTTCTTCATCCACAAGCTGTGGTGAAGAGTCGGTTTGTGGAGGGACTCCATTGGTCAGTCCGGATGGAGACCCGGGAGCATAACACTGCCCGGCGACCCTGGCCGAGTTGGCCAGGTTCGCCTATCGCAGAGGCGAGGCCTACCGCAAGTTGGGAGGAACAACGCCAGGAGCGTCAGGCCGAGTTGGCCAAGGAACGGGAGGAGGCGCGCCAGGCCAGAGAGTTGAGAGAGGCACGCCGAATCCGCAAGGAGAGGGTGGTAGCTGCCGTGGGAACTTCCCAGGGTATCCCTTCGTCTTCCCCAGTTGGGAAGACCCCCTCCCGGGACGGACCATCGGTGTTGGAACTGCAACTCCGATGGTCACTGGGCATATGATTGCCCCAAGTTGAGTAAACGCATCCAAAACTTGTTAGGAATGCGAGTAAAAAGTCGGCTACGAACGAAGTACGTTCACGCCGCGAGGGTGGGTCTCGACCGGTCGTTGCGGTCGCCACACCCTCGGCGGAGGAGGCGGACACGTCGTCCTCGGACTCGTCGTCTTCCCCTTCGCCCTCAGATTCGGACGCCAAGTCGGCGGGAAACGAATGACCGTTGGGGCTGGTCGTCCGAAGCTCACAACGGCAGCCTCGGCCAAGTGGGCCAGGAGGACGAACCAACCGTGCCGGATACTGCGGCGACCTAAGGGAGTCCGCCCACCTCGGGTAGGACTCCCCAAGAACGTAAACCCCACGTCGGATCATCGCGGTGCTGATGGGTGAGAACTTCCAGGTGGCTGGACGGGTGCAACTTGCCCCCGGCCGCGCCTGTTGTGCCCGTATCGTACTTGATACCGGGTGAGGAGCCTCCTTGATACGCAAGTCGCTATTACCAAAGGAGGTGAAGCTCCAACGCTGGAGGTCCAAAGCTGACCATATGATTGACATCAATGGTGGGGTACTTCCCATCGTTGGTGCCGTGACCCTACCAACTAGGTTGGCGACCCATGAGGTCGACGTGACCTATGGTGTAGTTGAGAATATATCGGTACCCCTGCTTCTGGGTACCCCTTATGTTGTTACACAAGTGCCTTTGATTTGTGGCCCTGAGTACTGGGTCAAGTTGATGAATGGGGTGACTATCCCCATCCTTGGTAAGGGAAAGTCTGTGGCTCCTGTGACAGTCTCACAGTCGAAGCCTGTTTGCTCTGTGAGGGAAGGGTTTACTGCTACCCTGCGTTTAGCCCGTAAAGTCACGTTGCCCCCCAACTCGGTGGCGCACGTTTGATGTTGTAACTGATTATACGGGGAACGGGTTGGTGCACCCTCACCCCCGTCTTGCTCGCAAGCACCAAGTGCATGTTGCCCTTGGCACGATGGACTCCAAAGCCGGAGTCCCGTGGAGGATACAGGTGATGAACCTGAGCTCGTCGCCCCAGTACTTCAAGTCGGGAGCCAAGTTCGGCTATATCGACCAACACGAGGGACCGGTAGAAGCGGTCACCCTCAACGCGGGCGCAAGTGACGACCCGAAGTCCGGAAAGGAGAAGCATCAAGCCAAGTCGGCCGCCTCTCCTCGGCCCCATGTGAACATGGAGAGTGTCCCCCCCAGGTTGAGGGTTCAAGTTGAACGCCTCTTGGACCAAAATCACAAGTTGTGGGATGGTCAATTGGGACTCATGAGAGCAACCCAACACCGGATCGAGTTGAAGCCCGGTGCACCCCCTATACGCCAACAACCGTATAGGGGAGGACCTCGTTCAAGGGCCCTCGTTAAGGAGCAAGTTGCTCGCATGGAGGCCCTCGATGTGATCGAGGCCAGCAACGCCGAGTGGGCGAGTCCGGTGGTTATCGTCCCCAAAGTTGATGGGACCCCCCGGTTTTGTATCGACTACCGTAAGCTCAACGAGAGCACGGTGAAGGACAGTTATCCCCTACCTAGGATGGATGACTGTCTGGACTCTCTGGGGGAGGCAAACGTGTTCTCTACCCTGGACTGTAACTCGGGGTACTGGCAAATTCCCATTGCCCCGGAGGACAGGTATAAAACTACCTTTACCTGTCACTGTGGTACCTACCAGTGCAAGCGCCTACCGTTTGGTCTGTGTAACGCGCCGGCAACTTTCCAGCGCGCTATGGACATGATTCTGGCCGGAGTACGGTGGCAGATCTGTCTTGTGTACCTAGACGATATCATTGTGTTCTCCCGAAGTCCGGAGGAACACATTGGCCGTCTTGGCCAGGTGTTCAAGCTACTTGCTGACGCCGGTGTGTCACTGAAGGCGAGTAAGTGCCACCTCTTCACTCAAGAGGTGGAGTACTTGGGACATGTTGTCCGTCCGGGGCGTCTCAGTGTCATCGAGAAAAACTTGAGGGCCATTCGTAAGGCTCAGTACCCCCGGACCCAGACCCAGATGAGGAGCTTCCTCGGGATGTGTAACGTGTACCGACGTTTCACCAAGGGCTTCGCCCAGGTGGCGAAGCCGTTGAATGAGCTAGTGAGCTCAACGCTACCGAAGAACCTGCCTCCCCCAAGTCGGGTGGAGCAGGAATCCTTTGAGACTCTTCGGGACCTTCTGCTGAACCCCCCCATCTTGGCTATTCCCAGGTTGGGAGGCCACTACATCCTGGATGTGGACGCTAGCTACGACCAACTTGGTTGTGTGTTGCTTCAGCAGCAGCCGGACAAGGAGTACTTGCCGGTGGGATACTTTAGCAAGGGGCTGAACTCGGCCGAGAAGAACTACGGAGTCACCGAGTTGGAAGGACTCGCAGTGGTGCGGGCGGTGACGTCACTTCGTCACTACCTAGAGGGTGAGAAGTTCCTCATCCGCTGTGACCACCGCGCGTTGCAGTTCATCTTCAACACGGACTGTACGAACGCTCGTCTCAACCGGTGGAGGGTGCGACTGGCACCCTTCAACTTTGACATTGAGTACCGACCTGGCAGGCAAAATGCCCTTGCCGACGGCCTCTCTCGGGTACCTACCGAGGGGCTGGACACTAACGCAGTCGATGACGACATCCCCATCGTGGGGGTAGTCACGCGCTAGGGTCAGGCGTTGAACCCCGAGGCGCCAGGGAACAAGAAGTACTTGCCCCTGTCCCTGGACGAGGTGGTGAAGGCCCAGGCCGAGGATCCCTTCTGCAAGTCGCAGAGGGATACACTGGATACAGTGGTGGAGACGCGCTTCTTTCTGGGAGACGATGGCCTCCTCATGAGGAGGGGGGTATTCCAGGGGACCGAACAACTTGTCGTCCCCGCATCCCTCAAGGACAGTATCCTTGAGAGGGAGCACAACGCTCCCACGGGTGGACACCTGGGGTCTAGTAAACTGTACCAGACCCTGAGGACCAGATACTACCGGCCGTCCATGGTGGTGGGCACCTATAGTTGGGTGGCTGCCTGCACAAGTTGTGCACAGAACCGTCTGATGGAACGGCGGCCTAGTACGGCTATGCTATTGTTCCCGGCCAAGGAGCCCTTCGCCGCGTTGGCGATGGACATCCTTGGGCCACTGCCAGTGACCGAGGAGGGCAACCAGTACCTCCTGGTCATCTGTGACCGCTTCACGAAACTTACGCGAGCGATCCCACTGGCAGAGATCACGGCCATGTCGGTCGTGTCAGCCTTCCTAGATCACTGGGTTGCCGCGTATGGCATCCCAGATAGTACACTATCGGACAATGGACCGCAATTTGCGTCTGTACTGTTTCAGGGAGTGCTGGATATGTTGGGGGTTAAGGCAAACTATGCCACCCCCTACCACCCACAAACTAATGGGCAGGTGAAGCGCTTCAACAAAACTATTGTTAGGCAGCTGCGCCACTATGTGAGTGAGCACGTGAAGACGTGGGACCAATACATTTCTATCCTTACTACTGCCTACAATTCGCAGGTTCACTCATCTACCGGGGAAGTACCCCTCGCTTTTGTGACCCCCCGTCGCGTGCGGTCTATTGCCGTGCGGCGGTCGCTCCCAACTAGGGAGGGTGGTGGCAGTTCGCCTACTCCTACTGAGAGTAAGGCGGAGTTCGCTGCTAGGCTTGAAAACCTCATCCTTAAAGTCAGGGCTGAGATGGATAAAGCACAGAAGCGCTACAAGCGTACCTTTGACAAAAAGGTGCGCAATGCTAAGCATGTCCCCGAGCAGGGTGACTGGGTGCTGGTTCACTCACACACCCCAACTGGGGGTAAGTTGGTATTCCAGACGAAGGGGCCGTACCAGGTCCTTCGTACTGATGGGCGGCGCTTCACCATCGAAAGTGACGATGGGGTCCGCACAGTGAACGGACAGGACGTGGTCAAAGTTGCACCACCGCCTGCAGCTGACCCAGCTTGGGCGCGTGCTTTGGAAGCGTGGCGCCTCCCCTCACTGCCTGCGGCCAAACAGGGCCCGCAGGAGTACGTGTTCGATAAGTTCATCGACCACGGATGGGATGAGGATACCAACCGCCTCATGTTGAGGGTGCGTTGGTTTGGCTACAAAGCCAAGGATGATACGTGGGAGTATGTGGAGGACCTTCCCGCTGAGAAGGTCCGGGCGTACTGTGCCCGGAATGAGATAGACCCTAACAGCCCTCTCTCAACGTGAGGGAGGGCCGAGCAACAGTGCCAAGAGAGTGCTTCAAGTCGAAGTGGTACGCAGAGTGGCTTTTAACTACAGCCCTAACCCTCACACTCTCACAACAAAGGCAGCTGCCAACTAGGCACGCATGCTAGACTTTACCACTCCACGGCCCTCGCCCTCGCGTGGAGGCGAGCGGCGAGACCCACGCCGATAACGGTCTCCACTCGTTGGAAGGGGCGGCGGCTCCAAGTCGGAACCGTCGCGCCCTTCACGGTCGCGCAAGTGGCGCCGACCGTGGCTACTCTTCTGCCTGGTCTTGCGCGCAAGATTGCGACGCAGACGCTGGACAGACTCCGTCTCCGACGGGGTAGAGGACTCCGAAACGGAGTAAGACAATTCGTCTTCCGATACGGAAGGAGAGCGCCGCGAGTGTCGGCGACGACGGCGAGGAGGCGAGTATGCCCGGCTCGCGCGACGTTTGCCACGCCCAAGTGGGGCTGGCTGGGGCATAATAGCCCCAATGCGATCCAACTCGGCTGTCATAAACTCCGCCACCGACTCGCAACTCGCGGTCGCCACTGCAGTACGAACGCGCTCCTCAAGTTGAGGAGTCTCGGAACTTTGGAGGGTTGCGGTCGACGCGGCCAACCAGGAAATGGTGCGCACCAACGTGGTGATCATCATCTCTGAGGTTAGAGGCGTCGGCGGTAACACCAACTTGGGGTATACCGTCAGGAGGGTGGCCCCCAAGTTGGGGGACACCGGGGTGGATGACTCCACGGCCACGCTGATCGAGATGTTCCCGTGAGGCTGGAAAGGAACAGGAGGAAGCGGAGGGGCACGCCGAGGTGGCGGTACCCGGGTGTAACTGCGACCCCGACTTGGGGCCCCCGCAGTAGGTTGAGTCATATGATCATCATATGAGGGCACAGCCATAACTATGGGCTTGTCCGGGGGTGGCGCAGTGTGGCGATCCACCCCCGGGGCATACGGGTAGTCCCCGATGCCCAACCCCTCTCGTAGGACCACACGGCCGTCGTGAAGTTCACGAGCGACCCACACGAACTGGCGAAGTGCGCCATCGTCCTTGGGCCCACGAGTGGGGCGGCGCAACTTGTGCTCAATGCTCTCCCACTCGATAAACTTGTGGAGCCGGAGCATCTCTTCAAGTAGAGTGAGTTGTCCTGATGAGCACCCCTCAGCAACTAGCTGAGGGGTGAGCTGGTCCAAAACTTGGATGAGCCGGAGGGGGAGATGCCAGAGCATCCCCCGCCGCTGAACACAAGACACCCAGGTCGACATGACCTCGAGGAGCCACTGGGTGGCCAACATGGCCCACACCAGGTGATCAGGGCCAGCCGTCAACATGACGGAGCCGAAGTGGTCAAGCAACCGTGGCAGCAACGCCGGGAACCCGTAGGGGACCTCAACTTGAGGCCACCACTCGGGCTTCGGATAGTACTGCTCCTTACTGGCAGCAGACTGTTGAGGAAACTCAAGTTGAGCCGAGGTCACCAAGTAGGGACCTCGCCGGAAGTCTTTCTCCATCCGCGCATCAAAGTGATGAGTGTGCGGATCGGCCTCGTGGAGGTACGGGGGGCGAGTTGCCACCGCGTCCCAAGTAAAGGTCGGCAAGTCGCCGGGACCCGGGATAGCTCCCCCGCGGTCCACCATGGCCTTGGCACGCTGAACGTCCTTAACCTCCTCATCGTCCAGGAAGGCAAACTGGTCCGTCCTGAAGCCGGCAGGGAACCCGACCCTACGGGGATACTTCTCCCGTAGGCGGTCCCATACCCGACCCATCGCTGCGCCAAGTCGGCCACAGCGAAGAACAGTCAACCCCTCCTCATAGAGAGGCCAAGCGGGGTAAAACCACCGCCCCAAGGCCTCACGCGGGATAACTTGTCCCGCCTCCGGGGGAGACCCCGCCGTCAACCCAAAGCCGGGTGACGCGGGAGTCCCATCCCCCGGAGCGATCGCGGAGCCCCCGCCGGAAGTCCCGGCGGGTGCTTCACCGTAGGTGGTGTCCTCCATACGCTCATCTAGAGAGTCCGTCTCCACTCCCGGGGTCGCCATGGCTCTCCCCAAGTTGGGGAGAGACGCTCTGCCTATCGCGGCACGAGACCCGCCTAGAGTTGAGGGGGACTCGGATGGTGGGTATACGGGTGGCCTCCCCAGCGTGGGGCGGCCCAGTGGAAGGTGAAGGGGAGGTGGTGGTGATGGTGAAGTGTGAACTGAGGAGAGCGAGCTGCCGATTGGGCAAGCTTGAGGAGCGGGGCGGTCAACGTGACCGCCTCCACCTCCGCGTTTCGTACTCGATGGGGGACAGCAAGTCGCGCCCCCCAACGCCGAGACGTGCGTTTACGCACCCCCTCACAGGGCCGACCGGGTCGGTCGGAACTGAGGATAGGGGAGTGTGGCAGTATTGACCCCCAGGTAGGGGGGCAACACGTGCCATGCAAGGGGCGGCAGGCCACTAGCCTGACCCGTTCCTCCCCCTGCATTGGGGTCCATATTCCCTAAGTTTGGGATAGTTGGCTTCGTAGTAAATCCAACTTGGATTTGAGGGTTTTCTGCATTTATCGTCTTGAATTTTCGTGTGGCCCGGTGGGCAGGTGCTGGGGTGGGAGATTCTGAGTGGCGAGATTCTGAGTGGACCCTGGGGGGATAAGGGGAGGGACAGCGGGGCTTGGCCCTGCTTCCCCGTCCCGACCAAGAAACTGTTGGACCACACACCATCCTCTTCTTTGTCCGTGGGGGGTTTGCCCCACAACAGGGACAGAGTGTGTGCGACTTGCACTTCTTCCGGTTCCCCCGACACGGGAGGCAGCCCTTGCACACCGCCCCAACTTGGGTGCCGTGTGTGCATGTGGTTTTTGCCACATTTGGTGGAGCAGCAGGGGACTAGAGGTCCCTCAAGCCAGCAGGACTGGAAGTACGGGCGGGCAACAGGCCACCCCGACTCAGTCGGGAGTTCACTCGGGTGACACTTCTGATGGAGCCTGACCCGTTCCTCCCCCTGCATTGGGGTCCATATTCCCTAAGTTTGGGATAGTTAGCTTAGTAGTAAATCCAACTTGGATTTGAGGGTTTTCTGCATTTATCGTCTTGAATTTTCGTGTGGCCCGGTGGGCAGGTGCTGGGGTGGGAGATTCTGAGTGGCGAGATTCTGAGTGGACCCTGGGGGGATAAGGGGAGGGACAGCGGGGCTTGGCCCTGCTTTCCCGTCCCGACCAAGAAACTGTTGGACCACACACCATCCTCTTGTTTGTCCGTGGGGGGTTTGCCCCACAACAGAGACAGAGTGTGTGCGACTTGCACTTCTTCCGGTTCCCCCGACACGGGAGGCAGCCCCTGCACACCGCCCCAACTTGGGTGCCGCGTGTGCATGTGGTTTTTGCCACAGTTATAGTAGCCAACACTCCGTAAGTAGTAACACCACTAAGAGGCAAAAGATACAGAAGAGAGGACGAGTCCCTATCCGTGTGCCAGGGCCGGAGACGGCGTCACCACTAGGGTGACGGGAACCCTTCCCCTGCTGCTCTACCAATGTAGCACAATGGGGAACCGTTACCTATCCACTCTCAGGGAACACACACCGAGGGGGATCGACGTCAGAGTCACCGGGTGGCCAAGGTTGCTGTCCTTCGAGCACAAGCAACGGGACCAAGATGGGAGCCCAAAAGGGAGGGGGTTGTTGTTATCCTATTCCTCGCGGCGGAACCGCCGCCGGCCTCTCGTTATAAACCCGCGGAGACGACCTCTACATACTCTATCCTCCAACACGCAAGTCCCTCTGGCAATGCGTAACCCGTAGATACTTTAGCCAAAGTGAACCCACAAAACGAAAGGTACGAATCAGAAGTAGCCCCCTAGATTGGGATAACATTACGGGTTCCCATATTGCTACAGCGGTTCATGGATTATCCTTCAGTGCCTCCCCTCTTGTCCTTGTCTCTTCCTGACCTTCTCGCACAGTGTCAACCTTGTACTTAGCATGCTTGTATATGCATCGGTATTTTAACGCTTTGCTGTCGCATTCCGAACTACTCCCCGCCACGGTAGAAGCCCGCAGTCAACCGGCCCGAAACGGTTGGGATCTGCAGGGCACATGCGTACTCGGAGCTCTCTCCCTCTTCGTCCGTGCTACTTTCTCCCATCTCACTTTCGAGGGACTCCTTCGCAGACTTGATATTTGCGCCCGCGCCTCTGCCAGCTGCCAGACCTCCAGCGGTAAGCAGACCAATGTCCTGGCCGGTAGCGGCCGGCGCTGCTGTTGACACGGTAAGGTCGACCACAGGCAGGCCGCCGCATGGCATTCTGCTTCTTGGTTGCCATAGCGCTCGATCCTGGCGAGCTTTCCCCCTTACCAGAACTGGGTTGCTAGGGCCCCTCTGCATTCGAGGACGACACAGGCTGGGGTGGCTTCGTTGCGTGCTGCTGCCGAGAGGCCCCCGCACGGGCTTCCGCACGACGCTGGCGAGACGCAGCAAGCGCGGAGCGCCCCAGAGGGATCATCTCCGGGTGCAGGTTGGCTCGGAGCTCCTTGGATTCCGGGGTGTCGCTCAGGGCTGTTAAAGTGCTCCGCCGCAGCACGCCGGTCCTCGGCTTGCTGTGCTGCCCCGCTCGCCTTGATCGCCGCCGCACGCTTAGAGGTGGAGGACACCATTGCTTCGATGGCCTCGTTTGAGGCCAACAGCGCCTGTCTCCGGCCATGCTTTCCAGCCTTACTGTCGCGTTCGCTGCGTTCCTGGCGTTTCGCTGCTTTTGTACCGATCGATTTCTCTCGTGGAGGCGGCCGCTTACCGGCACCGCCCGCGGTCGACCCGCTGCCACTTCCCTTAGTGCCGACAAGAGCAGCTGTCTCAGGATCTGCCGCCGCCCCGCTCCACTTTTCTAGGGCACGCAACTCTTCCCAGCATGGCTGCCAGTTTTCGGGAATCTTGCGTGCACGACGCTCGAGCAGCGGTCTGCCAGCTTTTCCAGAGCCTCTTCTTAGCAGCGGTCCTTCCTTGCGGCTTTGTATTCACTCGCCACGGAATACAGCGCTCGAGCTGCGCGCTTCACGCAATCCTCATGGAGGTTTCCCGTGAGAGCGAACAAACCAGCCACAAAGTGCAAGTGGGCGTAGCGCTGCGCGCACGGCCCAATGTATTGAAGACACTCCACCTTGGAGGAAGGCCACTTTCGGCTCCCCCGTCGCCCGCTCTTCTTGGAAGGAGAGAAATTGGGCGGCATCTGCTCGACAGAGCCTTTGAAAATTTCAAACCAGAATTCATCACCATCCTGGTCTGCCCCAAACAAAGAGTTCAGGGTCGCCACGACCAGCTCCTTTCACAGCACAACACGCTTTTGAGCACTCCAAGCCTTTCCCTTTCCCTTCGATCCGCGACGTGCCTCCGCATCCTTCGTGCGACTCAGCGCAGCTCCTGAGCGGTCTGGTCTTGCACGCGGTGCCGCCGCGGGCGACGGAACACCTGCAGCGGCCGTGCTGACGGCCCCGCCAAAAGCTTTTCCTGAGCTACCAGCGACGGCCGCCTGGGCCGGCGCTCCGCTTCCCAGTCGCGCTGTGCTGCGAAAAGGCGGCTCAACAGTGCTGCCGCCCGCACGATCACGTGCCGCCGCCGCCCCCGCGGCCCTACGACCACCAGCAACTCGCGGATCAGCACCAACGCGATGACCACGAGCGCCGGCAGGAATGGGCGCTCCGCCGACCAAAACCGCGTCCTCTAACGCCACCGGGACAGGAAGTGGCGCTGTCCGTGGCTGCAGCGGAGCCATCCGCCCCAACGCCGTGTCCACAGCTCTCTCGGCTGCATCCACACGCTCCCGTGCCTCGAAGATGGCTCGGGGGGCCGCCGCTTTATCGACGATCTGATTTCTCAAGGCGACGATGTCCGTCCGGCTTTGACGTCGACCACGCCCGTGTGTAGAACGTCCAAAAGATCAAGAGTCTGCTGAGGGAGGCGAGCCGGCTATCACAGGCGCCGCAGCAAGCAGAGAGGGGAGAGGCAGAATCAATGGCGCTTCGCCGCCAGAAGTCGGGCCAGGACTGGCTCTCGCGGCCAAGCTGTGCACAGGACGCGGCCCATGGGGTTGAAGAAAGCTCATTCGAGGGGCAGAGGGTCTGTACGATGCGCCTACACGGATAGAAGGAAAGGTCGCACCACACAGGGCACCGCTACAAAGCGATGCGCTTGGAATTGCGGTATCAATCCAGCCTGATTTAGGTCCATATCGTCCTCAAAGTGCGTTCGAGGGGCTATCATCAGCTGTTTTGAGTCCCACTGCGCGGGACGGCCCACATCTTGTGCTGTAAGGACGCCGGCGTCGCACCCTACCTACGTAGAGGACTCTTGGGAAAGCGATCTGGACACTGGACGCTCCGAGGCTTCAGAGCGGGCCCAAGCCGGTCAGCCCGGTGATCCCATTGATCCTTTGATCTTTTGGTCGCTTGGGACCACCGCGACGCGGCGCGCTTTGCCAGTGGTCCAGATCAACATGGTCAGGAAACTGCGCTTGATTGGCCGCCTTCATTGCCCGTCCCGCAGTCACGGGACTCGATTGAGCCCCTTCCCGCAGTGCCATAATTTGTGTCGTGCACGGCCCACGTCTTCGCCACGTGTATCATCTCAGGCGGCTTCACTGGACTGGGACTAGGTGTCCGTGCCAAGCAGGCCACTCCGACGAGGCCACGGCTAGGCGCCGCTCCACTTTCTATGCCAACGTACACGTTCACAAAGAATCCTTTTGCACCCCCCCCCCCCTCGTCGGGCCGACTTACGCATCAGCTCTTCCAGGGAGACACGCACTCCGCCACTGCACGCCACCAGCAACATATGTCCTGCACCGACCGTGCATTTCAACTCACAGCACCCCTCGCGCTCGACTGGATCTCAGGCTCTTTAAAGGAACACTCCCCAAGTAGTCGCCCTTTGCCTGAACCACTTCTCTCATTCCCAGTCCATCGATTGACCACACCTGCTCCCGCTATCACGCATCGGCAGTCTCAAGTTGGTATCGTCAACGCAGTCTCATGCGGATTAAAACGGAATCCCCGCCAACGCCGCGGCCTCGCCGCCCGTCCCCCATTGCAGCTGCAATATCGCATGTCCAAAAACATACGACTGCATCCGGCAGCACACCGTTCGCATCCGCGCCTGATATGTGTCAGAGTCACGCTGAGACAAAGCGCCCGACAATGCCGAGCCCCCACGCACGCTCAGCACACGCCCGCGGGCATTAACTCGTATCCCTGCCTCTCCCTCGCATGTCCGATCGCGACTCGGCAGGAGCCCAGGAAATCCGTGCTCTTTCCCCCATTTAGACCGCCAATACATGCCCCGAGCCTACCCTCAGGGCCACTCATCAGCCATCCTGGCCGATTTGGATCAAAGGTCCCTCGTGCTCAGCCCCTTTGCAGCCCGACCACCCTGCCGCCGGCACTGGGCAGCCTCGGCGCTCCCCTGTCGCGTCCATGCAAGCACAATACGTGCCTCACGCTCGTGATAGCACCTCCGCGTCAGCCGCCAAGACGACCCCGACGCACGCGGCCACATAGCTGAGCACTGGCCGTGACTCCCCCCCGTGGAGCGATCATTTTTAGCGCACACCCCCACCGCGGCTGTGAGCCTGCCTTCCCGCGGTCTCGCACCTTGTCAATGGTCGCGAAATGAACATCCTCGCCTTTTTTGCCATCCTCCCTAGTACCTTTCCCGCTTGGGCCTGCGCACTCCTGGGCAGCCGAGGGTGGACGGGGGAGGGGGATGAGGGCAGCCGCTGCTGGACCTCCTCAGCGCGCGCCGCCTGCTCTTTCCTTGCGCCGATGTTGAATCTCTTCGAGTGTGCGTAATGTGAGGAGGATACCTTCGACCTGCTCGATTTTATGAAGTGGTAGCGAAGAACCCGGGACGTGGGACGTACTCATAGGGACGCCCGCCGATTGGTCCGCAAAATCGACTCTGTAAGGACCGTCCATGATTACCACAGCTGTTCATCGTTGAAAACGTTGCCAGTACGCACCCACGCTCGCGGCGACGAAACATGCCACGGCCGCGACGTGTGCGATGGGCATGGCGCGGTGCCCTGGGGAGGCCGTGGATTCATAACAGCCGCACACGCCCCTCCCCTCCCCCTGTGAGCAACCTAGGCAGCCGACCCCGTCTCGTACACAAAAGCAAATGCATGCAGATTCCCAAGCGTACACACATGAGGGGCGTCCTCTCCTCTACAGCACAAATGAACATCCTACCCACTCTGCATACCCGCCTCATCACACGAACGAAGTGCAGTCTCTGCTGGCGAGTGACAAGCAAGAGCCCGCGAGGGTACCGCGAAGAAAAGTACACAAAAGCGCACACGTGCAGAACCCCAAGCCCACACACATGAGGGGAGTGCTATCCTAATAAGCACACATAAGCATCCTACACACTCTGCGCACCCGCCCCATCGACAGTGCGCCGGCACTTGCTGGGCCGCTGGGCGCAGCCATCTGCCAAGGAGGTGCTCGACCGGGCCACCGTCATCCGCTTGCGCGCAGCTGCAGGTAAAGACGCCCGGCGAGCGGCCTCCGTAGTGATAGGCTGCGTGCGGGCACGGCCGTGGCCACACTCGGATGGCGACGAAGAACGCTGGTCGCTGCCAGCAGGGGAGCCCACGGCTGCAGATGGTGCGCCCCTCGCCGGCTTCTTCCGAGGGTTCCCGGCTCGGCGACGAGGGTGTGGCGAGCCCTGATGGCCCCCTCGACCGCCGGACGTTATAGGTGCCTGCGATGCGCCCCGCGCATGTGCCTCTCGAGGACGAGCAGTGCGTCGTGGGCGGGTGGAGGAGGATGGCTCAACAAAATCCGCTGCCGCGTGTGTTGCGACAGCCGTCGCCTTGTCCGACTGCGTGGCCGCATGCCTCTGCTCTCTCCCGCGCCGACGCCGTGCCGGCGGCGACGCCGACGGACTCGGCACCAATGAAGAAGAGCACGACGCCGACCACGAAGGCGATGACGTGAATGGCGGTGATGGCGTGGATGAAAGGGGCGCTTCAGGAAGCGGCGACGGCGATGTTGAGCGTGAGGGGGAGCAGTCGAAGCTGAAGCTGCCAGTGTACCCAACAGCACATGCCAGAGGGCCACTGAGGTCCCCCGTTTAAGATAGCGGTGGCCCAACAATTGCTGCCAAGCCAGCGCTGGGAGGCAACGCCGCGGCCACTGCTGGCCACCCAGACACTGGAGCAAGCGCACCTTCGACAGCGCTGTCCATTGCTGCAGCATCTTCGGCAGCTTCTGCCCTACTGGAGCCCCATCGCGGTAGTCTGGTCCACACGGCCCTGGCCCCCATGGTCGCCACTGCGATGGCCAGACCGTCGGACCGTGACACTGGCGTCAAACCCTCCATAACGAGCCTCAAGGGCGTGCCATTCTTGTTTGGCTTCGCCGTCAATCCCGCGGAGTTCAGAAAGATGTCACTCGCCCGACTGGCGATCAGCTGCGCCGCCGATAGGGCCGTTGATCCAGCGGCAGACGGCCTCTTGGGGAGGGACGAGCTAGCGGCCCCACGGTGAGGGGACGCCATCGTCATGTTTGCCCATTGGACCGACAGCTCCGCCGCAGTGAACGACAGTCCGTCGCTGGAAGCCTCCCGAGGAACGATGCTCAGATTGATAGACGGCGCGGCGACGCTGACCATGCCACAAGCGCCTAGGTGGTCCACCAAAATGTCCACCCCATGACGTCAGTGGGCGACACTGGGCGGCGCGAGAGGGTGCTCTATGGAAGAAGCAGAGGGCGTAGCAGATGTCGGACAAAGCGGAGGCGGGCAGCGTGTCCGGGCGGGGGTGGTAGGGTCGGCGCTCGGGGGGCCACAGCCACAGCCGCGGGAGTGATGAACCGCCGGCGGCCGTCAGAGAATGTGCTCGCCTGCACCTCCTGATGCCAAAGTGAAGTGGCTGCGGTGGGGTTGGCTCGTCGGAGACTGTGCTCTCCTTTACCTCCCGATGCCAAAGTGAAGTGGCAGCCGTGGGGGTAGCTCGACGCCACACCCCGCCCTTGCGATTTGGGGGAGGGATTTTTGCCGCTCCAATTGCGACTGAAACGGTACGGGGGGGACTGGAGCGGGGATAGCTATATTGTTCTCGCTCAAGAGAGCCACCAGCCATCGCCACGTGGTATCGTGAGCAAGGCCTTTCGTAGAGAGCGCCCGCCCTGGGGTGGCGCAAGAACGAAGGGTTTGGGGCGGCTGCTTGGCGCGCGGCGCCACAGGAAACGTACTTCCTGATTGGCCAGCCGTGAGACCAAAGGCATGGTGCGTGGCTGCGCCTTCGAGATGAGGGACCTGTGGGAGTGGGGAGGAAAAGGCTTTGCGCCATTACTGGACAGTACCGCGACGACGCTTCCGCCCATTAAGGTATGATTTCGAGTTGGGAGGGGCCGTCCGCGCCTTGGATCTGATGGGCGTGGCGCCACGATAATGGCACAGCCGTTGCCACTTGGCATGCCGTGGGAGCGCGAGCTCGGGGTGGTCCAGCGGGGGTGGCCGAAAGTACTCGGACTATGCCAACGGACGAGGATGCCCACTTTGGCGTACCCCGCACAGAGACGGTTCCCGTCTGTGGATGGGTGGTCCGTCCTCTAGCATGAGGCGGGGGGGCGGTGGGACTTCCCGACGCTGACACGCGGCGGCGTCAGCGTCAGCGGCCAAACGACTATCAGAGAGCCCAGATTAAGCCCCACATCGTCACGTATTACCCTGAACCCCAACGCCCCAGGAACGCGGAGTGCGTTGGCGTCCGGTGCATCGAATTCGGAGGTCGTTGGCCAGGGAATGGTCCAGTTTACGCTAACGCGCAGGCCGACGACCGCCCGCAGCGATGGCTGCGATTACCGGGGCTCCGAACCCATTTCTGACGCGTCAGCGAGTCGACAGCAGAAGGCTGTAGAATCACGTGTGTGTCACGTCGTGACAGCTCGCATTCCCATGCTCTGATTGGACACATCGCGATCCACTTGAGCCGCGGCCGAGAGAACTTGAAGCAATTGCTTCGCGTCAGCGAGTGCCCAGGACTGGTGTGTCCTGGTCACCGCACGCCGTGGGAGCTCTGCACGGTGCGGCCGCATTCGTACACGGGCGCGTCAGCGACGTTCTCCGCAGCAGTCTCTTCTCCTCACCGCAACCGGTCGCAACCCGGTTCCTAAACTGTCTCGCAATACCACAGCATTATGCCAACGTGCGTACCAGGTCTGTGCCGAAAGGCGCCCTCACGCCGACGGAATGATGACGGCCCTGCAGGGCCCAGCGCCGCCGGCGTCGAACGTGGCCAATGTCGCACTCTCATTTGTGGCGCTCGGCGACAAAGCTGAGATCGGCGGTCTGCCTGGTACGGTCAGTACCGTCGCCATTGCGCACTTCGGGGCACAGCAGCTGAAGCAGATGGACCAGCCGTCGGTGGCCTTCTAGTGATTGATGGACGGTATGTTCCGTCCTCTCGTAAAGCGGCGGCAAAGGAAAAGTGCAAACCCGGCCGTGCTGGACAGTTGGGGGGGAAGGCCGAGCTGCTGCAGCACTCCTTGCTGGGATCGGACGTGCGCCACTATTTAGAGTTGTGCAAGTGACGGAGGTGGCGAGGAGGAGAGGGATGTGGGCTCAACGCAGGGCCTTTTGCAGTTGTCACGACAGCAGAAGTTCACTCTCACGTCGGTACTCGCGAGAGGATACACGCCGTGCATCAGGTCAGAGTCACTCGTATGCAAAAACTCAAAGGAAAAGGCATCGACTTCATCGTGGCACCTCCCACGGATAGAAGGCATTCAAAAAGAATCTCATCGCAAGACGCTGATCTAAAGGATCCAGCTCACCGGCGGGCGCGGCGCCCACCCCTCGTCGCATATCAAGGTCCCGGAAGTCAGGGACTACGTGGGCAACCCGCCTGAAGTCCTTGACCGGAACCACTCGCAAGGAGCAGTTGACTCCACCGGGGCGTCGCAGCCATTTCAGACGAGTACATCCGCGCGCCGCAAGTGGACAGCCAAAAACGGCACTGACGGGCTCCATCTCGCACACGACAGCGATGTCCCCGTGTGGTCTCCGCAGGAGGGCGCGTACCTCCCCAACAAAGACGGTCCGCTTGTCCTCGCCCACTGAGTAGATGACAGCGTCCAGCCAGGGTGCCTCCCGGAAGGATCGCGACGCCCGAACGATCTGGGGCGCTCGCGTACCGCAGTCGAACGTCGCAGGAATCCGTACGAAGCCGAGTACCGGCAGAACGTAGTCGGCTTGAAGACCCAGCAAGCTTGGGAGGTTGCCAAGGCCCGGTCGCTGCGCAACTTTCGCAACTGTCTCGTGCGCCAGATGGTGGGAGGCTGCCGGCCGCTGAGCGCCGCCCTCGGTAGCTGCAGCATTGCGCGAAGCTCTACGGGCGACGGCCGCGTCACGCCGCGCACGAAGGGTGGTACTGGCGGCGCGCCCGTGCCGCCCACTAGCTGTAGCACCACCAACTCGCGCAGCTCCTGGTCCGGCTGATGCAGCAGCCCGCTTAGCGTCTGCATCCTGCTGCTCCAGCGCTTCGAGCATGGCTCGCGACCCTTGCGCCTGGCGCACAAGCTGGGCTGTGAATGACGCCGGATGCTTCGTCGTCCGCGAGTAGAAAACCTTGTCCTCCTTATGCTGCGACTCATTGGCAGCCGTGTGACCGTTACGCAGGTTTCCATGCATCTTGATGGCCTGCAGTACATTGCAGAGCAGGCGATGGAACTTGGTGCCGTTGAGCTGGCCGAGGATGGGAGTGACGTAGTCGAGGACGAACCGCGTGGCGTGCTCGGAAATGTCCTGGGCGACGTCCAGCGTCAACGGCGGGGGGACAGAAGCACCGACTTGGCCGGCAATTCGCATGTATAGCGTCGCGTACTCAGCAATCAGAGCGGTCACCGCTTCATGCAGCGGCGTGTCACCAAATGTAGAGCGGTATGCGCCCCAGTCGTAGGTAAAGCCACGCTTGACCTTGTCAACCTCTTCGTCATCGTCCGCATCGCAGACTTGATCGTCCGCTGCCGGCTCTGGGTCATCGGCCGCGTCGGCACTGTCTTGCGTGCCGCCTACGTTCGCAGCCGGGTTGCCGCCTTGTCGCCCAAACAAGCCCGCAAAATTGTGTGGCAGGATGCAGACGCCGTCCCGTTGCTGCTTCACGGTAAAGCAAGCCTGCGTCTCATCGGACCCCACGGCGTATCTGCTCTGGGTGTGAAACATTCACGCAGTACGTCGCGGCGCAGCTCAATCAATGCGAACAAAGCAGAGTGGAAGAGAGTCAGCAGACTGGTCCCGTGGTCCCGTCGCACATGTCCCCACCCGTACATCACACAAGCGCACGTAACGACGAAGTAATCCCACGTCGGCCAGGACGTCGACTTGCCCACTTCGTTCGACGTACCCAGGATCTGCCTTGCATGCGCGGCTGCGACGGCCCAGGTACTTGAGTCGTTCAAATGCCACGCGCTTCGTAGCTTCGAGACTTCCAGCAAGCGGCTTGTCACCGACGCACATGAATGGGAACAACTTGATAAGCCTGTGGACCAACTGACGAGTGACTCCCAAATCCAGGACCTGCAACAGAAGAAACCAACCGATGAGCACGACGCGATCGCCACACTCGCACCGCACGTCAGCTACCTGCGACCGTCCAAGTAACACAAGAAATCCCCCCACCGCCGTGTACACAAGCAAGAGAACACAACTGACTTACGTGCAAGATATCGAATCCGACCATGCGGAACAGCAAGTGTGGAGCTGTGGATAGCCCAGCCATACAAGCCAATGCGGGGACGAAGCCATTGGAGCTATCCACAGCCTCCAGAGTGGCGTTCCTTCTTCGTCTCTTGGACGACCGCCGGCTATGCGCCGCTTCGTACTGCCGCTCAAGAGTTGCTACAACGTCGCGCTCCTTGGCTGTTAATGCCGCGGACGACCCGGCATCCCCCACCTTGACGTCGCACATGGAGCATGGTCGCGCACACGAGCCACCCTTGAAGCACAATACTGCGCGCTCCTCAGGCTGGTCGCAGATGTACGCCAGCACGCGAGGATACGCCACCACAGAGCGCCCAGTGCGAGGGTCCTCGACGGTCACGCCCTCGTTACCAGCGACGATGGTGCTTCTCAGCACCAGGTACAGCACGCGCTGGAAAATTGCGGCGCGGCGTTGCCGAGCCCGCTCTTTCCCAGCGGGCTCTTTGAGGGTCTTCACGACGGGTACGTAAGCCACGGTGACCCACTTCGCCTCTCTCGTGACGCTATTGATGACCCTGAGTCTGACTGCGTACAGCTTGTGGGCTGATAACAAACAGGAGGCAGGCAAGTCACCGAGTAGCGATCTCCGACCGGAGCACCCTGGCGTTAGTCCGTGCGTACGTCGCTGACTGCGCTAATCACCTGGGCATCCCGCGATCGTTTTCCGTCTGAGCTATCACCTGGGCATCCCGCGGTCGTCCTCCCTCTTACCTCACAGACCCACCCCAGACTGCGCACCAAGGTGCACCCGCGTCACCTACCTCCCGACCACGAGAGTTGGAAGCAGTCACTGAAGAAGTGAATGCCCAAAACGCAGCTCCCCGGCCCGTACTCATCCATCACAGCCTTCTCAGACAGGCGGAAGGCGTCACCATCAAGCGGCGTCTCCCGAAGCGCAGATGGTGGCGCCGGTCCCGATGCACCGCTCCACAGGCGGACGTTCTGGTCGCCGCGGACCCAATCAAGAATGACGTGCAGCGCGGGAGTGAAGAACGTCTGGTAGTGCTGTCCACCCTCAGCGAGGCTGCACTTGCGCCATCCCTTGTGGTGGACAGCGGCGTCAATGTCATCCCTCACGGCAGCCTTAAATGCACCGAAGGTGGAGAACACGTCGCGCAGCTTCTGATCGTGGCCGACGTCCTTCAGTTGGCTAGGTTGCGTGCCATCCCAAACCGTTAGGAAGTCATACAGCTTCTCCAAGTCTGCCAGCGACATCCCTCCGCGACCCACGGTCAGTACAAACCGCTGCAGCGCCCGAAGTCTGACGGTATTGAACCTTCCCCCCTTCGCACGCTTTCGCTTAATGGCCAACGGCGCAGACCGCTTCCAGTCGCCGAGCTCCTCGAACATGGCCCTCAGCTTCGTCTGCAGCGTCAAGTACGCATGCGAAGGACCCTGCGCCTGGGCAGTAGCGGCGCCCGTCTGCCGGCGCCGCTTGCGAGGCCTTGAGGAAGGGGAAGGGGAAGGGGGGGGAGAAGCTACAGCCACCCGGGCCAGTTCCAACAGGCCGTCAAGCTCCGCTTGCACAGCTTCTTCAATGGTCGCCGGGTCTGCGTTTCCCGACAGCGGAGCAGCAGGGAGTGCAGCAGCAGCTGCCGGCGCAGAGGCTTCCTCGAAGCCCGAGTGGCTCCCTGCCATACCTCCATGGACGCCACCCGCATGTGATGGTCCCGGCGGGTGACTTCCTCTGTTGACGAGAGGCGGAGGGGCTGAAGACGTGACGGCTGCATCAGCTCCCACGGGTGACCCTGCGCCCCCAGCCAATCCTTCAGCACGCATCACCATGACTCGAGCCAGGCGACGCGTCACAAGCTTGCGTCGCCGCCGCTCGTGGCCAGATACACTTCCACGCCGGGCATGTCGCCCACAAGGCACGTCCGCATGCACGGAGTCGTAGTGCCATTGTAGCCCTGCGCTGCCTCGCGCAGAGAATTCGCAGATCAGGCAATCAAGGTCCTTCCTCGTGGGAGGTACGTCGGACATGGTGGCAACGACACAGGAGGTGGATGAGAAGAGACACAGTTACGTGAAAAAATGTGATTGGAGGGTTAGCGTCAGATCCCCATTGGAGACCCGGACCCACGTATATAAGCACGAGCGGGCGGGAGACCTCGACCCGAGCGCACGGTGGCTGCCTCACCCACACCGGCACGAACACTGCGGTCTCCCAACCCACGCTGCACACCACAGGGGGAGAGCCTCAAACGCACCACGAAAACGCGGAACGGCCACTAGGCCGCGACGATGCGCGCGCGGCGGCATAGTGAGCACTGCCGCACGATGCAAGCGAAAGCATTGCAACGCTCATCCGGTAGCAGGACTGCAATGGCAACAACACGACAACGCGGGAGACAAGCGGCACGCACGACGAGGGTCCATCCGACGCTAGGGTGACCATAACGGTTAGGACGACAAGAGCGAAACAAGTATGAAGCACAGAGGGGCAAAAGTGGAGGACACAGAGGCCAGCGAGTCGCGCGAAATACAAGCGACAAAAACGGAAGGAGCACAAACATACACAGCGCGAGGAAGCGGCCACAAAGTGCGCGAGAAGGAGCAACAGGCGCAGGGGGGTAGCCTGTGCGTGCGCTCCCGCCGAGGGCTCCCAGCAGGTTGGCGGGAGCCAACCAAGTGGCGCAGCGTGTGCCGTGGCCCTCCGCGCGACGCTCTGATGGGCACTGTCAATCAACAGCGCGCCTTGCATGCCTCGCGCCACACAAAACGTCCAGTGGGGTGGAAGGAGCTGCGCGCGGAGCCCGCGCCTCTCAAAACCGCCAAGAGGGCAACCCCTCCCACCGATGCATCATACCGTGCACTGACTCGAAGGACCGGCGACGTCCCGCTCCACAGGTCCCAGAAGACGGCGCCACAAGGCTGTCTCCTGTGCGTTGAGGCGCCACAGGCAGCCCCGCATCGTAGAAGCTTTGCTGGGCCCAATGACGACAAAACTCATCGCGCAAGCCGACACCAGGGGACCCACAGCAAGTGAGCCGGCGCACATCAGCGGACGCCTCAAGCAGGAGCCCCCCTGCCAGCCAATCGGTGCTCGAAGTCAGGGGTCACAGGGCACCTTGGCTTTGCGGGGTCCATCCTGCGGTCCACGCCGACCAAGGCCATCGGCGGATTCGGCGTCATTCGGCGAGAGGTGACCACGGGCACGGTTGAGACAGTGCTCGATCTGCGCGCCAAGTGGGGGCCTTGGACGCGCGCCACGCTGTCCCCGCCTGTGGTGGCCAAGCGCTGGCGTCGATCATGGGAACGTGACGTGGCCGCTCAAGATTTGAACACCAAGGAATGGCTCTGCAAGTGCACAACGTACGAGTCAAATAAAAAAAGTAGTCGTGGCAAGCCACCTATCAGCCTCGTTTTGCACCTAATCCACCGTTATTACGTGCCCTTTCAGGTGTTAAGGTACCCAGCAGCCCGCCACGGCGCGGTTAAGCGGCGTTCAGTGCCAAATACGTGGAAGTATTTTTTTTCGGCATGCCAACTTCTGCCCAGCCTCACTCTGCGCGCGCTTTCCTTTGCCTCGAGATCCATTCTGGAGTGCGCAGTGGGGACCGAGCGCGCCTTTGCCCAGTGCATGTTGAGACGCTGTCGGCCAGTGTTTACGTATCAACGCGTCGCCGGCCGACCCCCTCACGGTCGCCAAGGAGCATGGATCTCCGCGCCTCCCGCTGTCACGCCCGAGGGTGCCGAAGTGAGACGTGGCTTTCATGGCCCATCTGAATCCGCGCGGAGACCAAGGCGCGCCGTTGGCGCTCTGTCGGCCGCGTAGAGACGCGTGGCGACTGCTCGGACGCGCGCTTCCGCTTGCTCCCGACGATCACGCGGCGCCACCCTAGCACTATCGTACACACCAGGCGGCGCAGACCGGAGCACTCGTCGGGCGGCGTGACTACTGCCCGTGGACCTACCGCCTGGACGGGGCTCCCAGAGGTGAGCCGAGTGTCTTTGGTGGGCAGGGAGTGCGACTCGACGCAGTGCGTGCTCAGCTCGCTCGTGGTTCTCACGCGTGCAGTTTGCGTAACGGTGGGGCGTGACTTGGCGCTGGAGTTCGCTGCTAACGCCCTATTCGAACAATGGCTTTCCGCTTGGCACCGCCCGCTGGTGAACCCCCCCTTTGTCACCGTCGATCGGGGCGACGAGCAGTGTGACAGACGGCCTGCGGGCCTCTGCCGGGACGCCGTTGCACGCGGACTTGCACCTCTTTGGCCCTCCTCGCTGATCGCCGGGTATAAGAACCCGTGCGGGTGCGCGCCTTGCCGCTGGTCTCCTCGCTCCTCACCCCCCTTTCTTCCATCTATCCTTTCCGCCCTGCCTTGCTCTCCCCTCTACACTCTTTTCTGCCTGCCCGCTGTCGTCCGTGCACGTGCCGCTGTCTAGCTCTTTCTTTGTGCTACCGATCCAAGGTCGTCTTGATGGCTCCGTGCGACCACACCGCCACGCCGATGGCGTTTGACGGGGGCTCTTCGCGCCCGTCTACGCCGATGCCTGTGGGCAACCAGGGGCTGCCGGCAGGTCCGAGCTGTGGTCAAGGTCGCACGTACATCACACCGCGCCCTCACCTGCTGCCCCAGCTGAACACCATGCCCGACCCGTACGGTGTCCCCCCCCCGCCGCTCATCATGCCCGGCGTCCCCCCGGCTGCGCCGCAGCTCATGGGATCGCTGCCGTTCTCTGCGCCGGGTTATACGAGCCAGTTTGAGGCACCGTTTGACGCGGGCCTGCTCAACTCCGACCCGCCGGCGGCTCAACCCTCTGTCGGTCCGCTGGCAGCCGCAGCGGCAGGTGCGCCCGCGAAGCCGACGTACTCTGCTCGCGTCGTGGCAGCCGTGGACCGCACGCAGCTGGGAGGCCCCAGCACGGCCCTCCTGCCGCCGGCCATTGCCAACGACGGGCCCGACCCTCTTGGTGCTCTTCTGAACAATCTGCCTGCTCCCAGCGCACCGGCCCCGCCCCTGCCAGCGCCGGAACGTCCCAACACTCGCGCGTTCGTCCGGCCGCCGACGGGGGCTTCGTCTCGCGGGGCTTCATCGGTTGATGGGGCTCCCTCGATTGGCGTGGCGCCGCCGCCGCCGCCGCCGCCGCCGCCGCTGCCGATCGTCTCTGGGTCTCCGTTGCCCGGGCGCCCTCGCGTGCGCGCGCCTCGAGGGCTCCCAGCTAGCGCTTCCACTGGGCGAGGTAATTCTCGCGGCTCTGGCACGCCGGGCACGCCGGCTCGTCACTTGGCCGCCGCTCGTGGGCCCACCACTGACACGCCGATCGCCGGCGGGGCATCCCAGGCTGTGCCGGCCGCATCTATGCCGCGCGTGGCCGCTGCGAGTGTGTCCCCCAGTGGCCAGCGTGCTCCCGCGGTGGCGTCACGGGCTGTGCCATCTGCGTCTGGAGCGGGAGCAACGGCGTCGCTGTTACGCTTTGCACCTGCCGGCTCGTCGGGCGGAGGGGCGTCTCTCTGTGCGACGCCTACCCTACAGCGCGGTGGGGCGTCGGCCAGCGGCCCTTCTACCACTGGGCGCGGGGGCGCGCACCTGGGCCAAGCCCGTGCGCAGAGCAAGAAGGGCAAGGGACCGAAGAATCCGTCCGCGCAGCCCTCGTCGGCTGCCGCTGCCGTGCCGCGGGGTATTCCCGCGATGTCGCCCACCCTGAGTGCCAACAAGCTTCATGACGGGACTCCGGTGCTGTCTGAGTCCGGTTATGCCCTGGCGCACGCTGTTTCGGTGGGACTGAGGCCCATTCGTCTCGACGTGAACGGTACGTCTGCGAGTGTCGAGGAGCTCACCGACACAGTGAACAAGTTTGGCCATCAGCTGCAGTCACAGGGGAAGGTGCTGGAGCAGGTCGCCAAGGGCATCCACTCATTGAAGGCCGATACCAGCGCTGGCCTCACTGACCTCAAGCAGAAGGTGGGGCTCGACAAATGCGACATGGACGCCATTAAGGCGGACCTGGAGACCGCCAAGAAGAACCAGGCTGAGCTTATGCGCATTCGCAACCGCCTGCGCGCCTACTCCAAGGAAGAGACGGCGACCACCCTCCTGACGCGCCGCGTGTACCTCAACGCCGATCACTACACGGACTTGATGCACATGGCCATCGAGGACGAGCTCGAGATCAACGAAGAGGATGCGCGCATCTACGCCATGAGCCGGAAGATTTACCCAGCGCGAAGGAGCAAGACAACCTCGATGCGCGTGCGGTCCCTCCTCATGCGCAGCCGCTCTCATACGGTGCAGGCGTACAAAGAGGTCATCATCCCCGTCTACTTCGAGCACATCGGCGTCTTTACCCCCGCTCCGCGCACCAAGACCGGCAAGCGCAAGCGGCAGTCGGCTGCTGACCTCCAGGTTGTGGCGGACCTGATGGATAAGGCGACTGCGGAAGGGTGGCTGCACGAAGAGGGCTACATCGAGTCGGACCAGGGCTACCCGGCGATGGTCGAGACGGTGAAGCAGTTTATGCTGATGCTTGGCGCAGGCAAGCGCGTCGTTGCGTCCAAAACCGTTGGCGGTGGGGAGTACGTGGACTGTACGGTTGGGCACGTCTCCATCGTGAGCGCTATCGTTCGTGGCGAGCTGGAGAAAGCGGCAGGCATGAAGCCCCAGCGCCGGACCGGCCTGGCCGGTGGCATTTACACCGAGTTTGCCGCGGAGGTGCCGCGCTTGGACGACCTGTTGCCCATGCATGACCTGCCCGCCCGCGGCCTTCGCCTCGTTGACGGCGGTGACGATGACCGTGGCAAGCTGGACAAGGACGACCTTGTGGAGTCTGAAGAGCTCCTCGAGGAGGAGGCGCTCGACGTGGCCGCTTTGGAGGCCGGTCTTGTCGACGCCATGGAGGAGTAAGACCTCGAAGGGTTGGACGTCTTGCGCTGCTTTGAGGGCATCGGCGTCTTGGTACTCACTGTACAGTGTGCTTTGTCCTTTAGTGCGCTCGGTCCTCCTCTCCACACGCTTGTTGGGGAGGCACTGTTGTTTGCTCCATCATAGGTCCATGTTGACAACAACTGGGTAGTCTTGCTTTCATTGTCTCAATAGCAATCCTCATGTGCATTTGCTGTGTCCTGTAGGCGACATGCGACATGTGTGGCTGTGCGGTCGTGCTTTATGCACTACATTAGATGGTGGCCGGCCGGAAGTTCGACGACAGGAGCGAAGGCAACAAGAGTGGGGTTCCGCGTAGGGAGCGGCACTGTAGCGTTCCAGTGGGTGTGATACCACGACGCATCAGTGCAACGCCTGTGCCTGCTGGGCGTTGTCAGCTACCGTCACGGGCCTGCGCCTGTAGTGATTCCGCATGGGGCATGCTGCTGTTTTTATGAACAACAGGCCCACCACGTTCTCCTCCCGCGCCCCTCAACCCAAATGCTGGTCCGTGTGCAGCACAAAAGTGGACATGTCGCGTGGCCTGGGAACAGTCCCCTCCCCCCGACTGTCCAAAGAAAGCCTCGTCCTATAAAAGGTTAGGCAGCCGGCGTATGCTGGACAAGAAAAGGAGCGGTGGCTGGCCATCCTGCTGGAGCCTTGCGCCGCCACCACCGCAACGACCCGACGCACCACGGCCCCCTGCCACCGGGAATGATGCACGTGGCGCAGATGTTGGCGGCGACAGCGTCGGCGCCGGCGGCAGAGCGCACGACTGCTGCGTGCAGTGAGCAGGATCCCGAGGCGCAACAGGCAGCGGCAGCTGCGCTGCGGTAGCTGCAGCCTCCACCCCCCAGGCGTGCATTGATCGCAGGCAGAACGAGTTACTCACTCAGCATGGGCACCAAACTCCAAGTCCTCACCTTGGACTTGGACAGCTGATCACAGGCCTCTGATTGGCCCACACGGCTCAGACAGACGACCATTCTTGTCAAGGCAGGGTGGCACGGCGGTGCAGCAGGCCCCAACGCGGGTGCGAAATCGCGGCCCCATCAAGGTCCATCAAAGCCTGGTGTCGTGCAGCGTTTTTGGTGCATCGCTGGCGTAACAAAACAGGCGTGCGATTTCGGGTTGGGGAGTACGTGACGATGTGGGAAAGACACAAGAAGACGGTTGACAGCCAATGGAGAATCTCTGGGCGTCGACGGAGGGGAGTGCCACGTGGATGAAGGCTGTCGTGCAGGAAGAGCATGAGCCGTTTGCGTCAAAACTCGCCAAACGCAAGCCTGGGTCAACGTTGTTCGGCGATGACACTCGTGCAAACGGGGGACCTCCCTCTCTTCAGGAGGGGGGGGCGGGGGAGCCGGGTGCCTCGTAACGCGCCGAGGCGTCAATAGAGATCGCCCCATATCGGGGTGGCTGCTGGGAGGAGTGGGGTACAAACAGAGCATGCCTCTACAGGAGTGGCTGCTGGGAGACGAGTGGGGCAGGGGGGGGGAAAGACGCTGAAGCGGCACGTGCTTGACGCGGCGCGGTGCGCGGTGGCATGGGCTCTAGGACTCCACACGTGTTCCAGCCATGCTGGATCGTAGTGCGTCCGGGGTCCAATGAGCATGGGGGCACAGAAAGAGGTGCAAACAAGAGGGCAACGTGCTCGTTCTCTCCGCCACACGTCTGGTGCACGCACAGCAAAAGCAGGGTGCCGACATGGCCTGCGAAAAGGATGTATTTGACAGGATTTTTTGCGAAGGATAAGTCCAATCTGGAGCAGCAGAGACGCCCTCTAGCACGTCGTGCGGCGCCCTCTTGTCAAAAGCGGAGTGAACTGGCAACTCTCAAAGCGGCACGACCACGGTTGAATTGAACACTGCGAGAGCGCCGGACGCAGAACTAAGCCAGGACGAGCACTCCACGACTTGGGTACCGTGCGGGGGTGTCCACAAGCGGCCCTCCAGCGCCTGTGTGGGCTGCTTCAACAAGCTGTACTGAGGTTGTGACAGCGTGTCCCCGTTCGCGACTCTCGAGAGCGGACCACGTCACTTCAATCTTTGCACGATGTGGGCCTATGTGGCCAATATTTTTGCTATGATCGAACGCGAACGTCACATTACTGTGCTCGAATGGTCCGGAGCCACGTATGAACGACAAAATGCTCGGATGCGGTCGTGATGTCGCCACTTGTGCTAGCGAAGTGGGGTCGTTCTTCTCGACATTGGTGTTTGACCGCTTGACCAACCGTCTGAAACGCGTTCACACGAAACGCTGAAACCGAGATGCGCCGGGACAGGTGGCCTGCTTGTAGCCCCCGTCACGGCCTCAAGTCCTTCGCTCGGGGTGACCCGATAGTCCGACGGTAGTCCACGATAGTCCAACCACTCAGGGGCGTACACGTAAGCACACGTGGCGTTCAAAAATGAACCGTTTAAGAGCGATAGTAGACGTTGGTGGCTGTGCCCTGAGTGTGCGACGAGGACCAAGGGACAGCTTCTTTATTTTTTGTCTTTTCTGTCAACACTTTTCGTTGGCTTGGACCCTCCGCTGTTGGCCGCCCATTCTTGGCAAGCACGCCCGCACGCGCCTGCACAGTGGGCGGAGCGGGGAGAGGGGGGGCGGACCGCGCGGCCGCCCCACGGCGGCTGACGCGTCATTGCCCCCAGGTCGAGGCCGGCGTCGACCGTCGTCGTCGCGCCCCTCACCGCCGCTGCCACGATGCGGCGACGCTGGAAGCCAGCGGGCCTCCATGAGCGCGACGACTGCGCTGGAGTTTGGGGGGAGCGAGCGCCGTCAGCCAGATGGCGGGCAGGGCGGTCGGGGGGGGCGGGGGGGTGAGGGCTGAAAGAATGCAAGTCGTTCTCTTGTTGCCTGGCACAGGCGTCTACTCTCCCTCAGCGCCCCAGGCGCTGCTGATATACGAGGCATATCTCCACAGACGGTGGGCTAGTCTCTGCCCGTCCTCAACGGGCCATCGCCAGGCTGTCCCTGATGAAGGGGCACGCCCGGCCAGGCTGCCCCAACCAAGAGGCACTCCCCATGAAGCGTCATGCCCGTCGTCCCGCGTGCGCCCGCGTCTCACGCGGTACACGTAACTCACGCACATCGACTATTTACATATGTACTGTGCGCGTAGAGAGAACTGCACACACCGCGCGGCAAGACCCACCCACCAAACGTTGCACCGCCGTCGTCGCGTCATCGCGGCGGCGAGCAGTGGTCGCCAGCCAGCGCCCTCCTTTGCTTCACAATTCTTCCCCCCCTTCCCTCTCATCAATCAGGCAGCCGATCCTTCTTTTGGCGCAACCACCCCCACACGTACCATTGTCCGCCTGGGTGGCGCTTCGCCCCAGCCGCTGCCGCCCGCGAAGAAGGGCATCCTCCGGTGGCCCCTTCAGACCACGGTGGATCCCGGCACGCTCCCGCTCGTCTGCGTCGGAGGTCTTCTGCTCATTCGTGCACCCACAGGTATGGGCAGGCACAAGCTCTCTTTAATCAACAATTCTAGACAGGCGCCGCTGGCAACCCCGCCGGCACCCTCGTCCCCCAGACTCCCCCCCACCGGCGGGGGTGCCCCCAAAGCAATCGGCCCGCGGTGGGCCCCACCACAGCCAACGCTGCCGTCATCTCAACCCCATCCCCATCGGCGATGGGGGTACCGTCATAGGCGCCCTCGTTAGCAGCGCGGACCGCCCGCCAGCCCGTCAGAGCGGCCGCCAGTGAACCCGCCACACCCGTGGCGACGAAGACCATCATCATCAGGTCGAAGGTCGGGGGCAGGCCGCCCGCGAACAGCAGCGGTATTGTGCTGACCTGGACCGCCCCAATAATGCCAGTCACGAGCAGGCCGCGGCCGGCCAGACGGGCGCCTGCAGCATCGCCGCGGGGCGCCCCCCCCCCCGCCTGGCTTCCCCCCCCGGTTGTGCTGCCCGCGCTCCGGACGGCATCACCGCAACGATTCTCATGGGGCAGCAGCGGTGCAGCCGCGGCACCCGCCGCAGCGTCAGCTGCAGCGGCAGCTGCGTCAGCGGCGGCGCGGAGGGAGGCCAATCCCAACCGAGCAAAGGACAGCGCCATGCCCAGCGCCGGCAGCATCACCAGGCAAAACACCCAGCTGTCGCTGAGGACGATGTCCTTGACAGTCACTCCCGCCCACACGCTGCCGTATAGCAGCATTGTCAGGTCATGGGGGGGGCGGGGGCGGCCGCCGTACCACCAGCCTCCGCCGCCGCCAGCGGCCGTCGCCGCTGCAGCCGCCGCCGTCCGACCTCCCCGCGCCGCCGCAGCGTCGGCCCCATGGTCGGGCACGGTCTCGGCCCCACCGCCTCTGCTGCGTCGGGCGCCACCCGGCTGCTGCGGCAAAGCCGACAGGTCCACGACCGCCTCGTCCTCCCCGACGACAACAGCCGCAGGGGAGTCCCGCACGGCTGCGGTGGGGGCGGCCGTGGCCACCGTCACCGCCACGCAGGTCCCACCAACCGCGCCATAGCTGGTAGGCGCGACCACTTCCGCCGGCGCCGCTGCTGCCATTGCCCGGGACCCTGTCTTTGTCATCCCAGGTGGCGGGTGGCCCACCTTCCGTCACGTGACACAGCGCCTCGAAGGCCGGCCGGCAGACCACCCCACGGGGCGCCGCGAGCTGGGCAGCGTGGGAGTGAATTGGGGAGGGGGCGGCGGACGCCCCGGCGGGGACGGGCGGAGGGGGGCGGGGGGTGTGTGTGCCCTACGCGCCTCGGTGGCCTCTGGGACTTTGCACCCTGCTGCCACGGCCGCGGAATAAACAAGCTGTGGGAATGCGCTTGCTTTCGACGTGCCGGTGGTAAGCCGCCGCTGAAGTCGTGCGCGGCAATTGACGATGGCTGGCGCTAGAAAGCGCCCTCGGTCTGTGCGCCGCGCCATCAGCCCGTCTGGAGAGGCTGCGGCGCGGGCAGGCGCCCTGAACTGTCTGCCTCCGTACTGCATGCGGGCGACCGCCGGCGCGGCGGGTGCCCTTGTCGACCCCTCAAAGAGGCCGCCTCAATCCGGTGGAGGCGGCCCCCCTTTGAGGCTTCCGTCCGCATTTGGGGCGCTGTACGTGCCCCCGCCAGGCCTTCCTTCTGGGCGTCCATGGACGGGATACCTCACTGCCACGCCCGGCGGCTGGCCGGCGCCGTTTCCATTGGTACGCGAACCGGGTGCCACCCTGCTCCCGGCACGCCCGCCAGCCACCCCCGTGAGGTCGCGGCCAAGCGGGGGTGCAGGGCGGGAGTCCTGCATCATGGCGGTGGCACCCGCCGTGGTCGGCCCATGATAGGCTGACCACGGCGGGAGCCGCCGCCATCTGGTGTCGCGCGGTCCCGTCCGCCGCCTGCGCCGTCGCCGCCGCCACCTCAGCCGCCTCCGCCGCCGCCGCCAGTTGCCAAAGCGTTGCCACCCTTCCTTGCCCCCCGGCGCGACTCGAGTCGGGTGGGGGAAACTGAGGCGGGGGGGGACGCGGGGGGAGGGCCAGCGGTGGGCAGGCGCCGCTCACGATCGCCATGAGCTGCGGCACCTGCAGACGTTCCCTGTGGTGACTTGGTAATTGTGGGGCCCTACGATAGAACCGTCATCGTTATTCAGATTGTGTCTTCAAGATGTATTGTCGTGGGGGTTACGCTCAGGGCTTGTCAAGTGTAAGTACTGGCACAAAGCGTATCTAAAACCAATTATGCATGAACTTTTTTTCAGCGCATTACGCGTACGCTTGCACCTTTGCTCCCACGGCGAGCTACGCGTACGCACCTTTTGGTGGTCTTCAAAGAGAAGACGCAGAAGGACCGATATCGAGCGACCTCTTCTCAGATATGCTTGACAATCCCTGGTTACGCATAGGCAGCCTGGGAAAATTTACTGGACTGGGCCTGACAGAGATTTTTGGCAGGCCCAAGCCTGCCACCGGCGGGTTGTGAACGATCCCGACTGGCGGGTGATCGGTGCACCGAACGACGAGGCCGGCAAGTTCCTAAACTCCCGCGGATCTCACCTCCCTTCTTTGGCCCGCGCGACTCCGCCGGCATGACGCCCCCGGGGGCGCATAGACGCCCCGGCCGGTGTGGGGAACCAACGAGTGGTACAGCTGACGCACGCGTGCGGGATGGAATGAGTATATTTGTTCCCAACTTTCCGTGCGGAAGCGGCGCCTCCGAGCCACCCACAACGGCCCCCGCGCGAGCTGGGGCGCATTATAACCCGAGGTGGTGCTTTTTGTATGCGCAACACGGACGACGCGGACGGCGACAGTAGGTACTCGCGGGTTGGGCGCCTGAATGGTCGTATTTATGGACAAGTTTACGCGCCGGACTGGCGCCCCGCAGCCACACGATTGGGGCCTCACACGGCCGGGGGCGCCATGACGGCCGCGGGGGCGCATAGACGCCCCGACCGGTGTGGGGAACCAACGAATGGTACAGCTGACGCACGCGTGCGGGATGGAATGAGTATATTTGTTCCCAACTTTCCGTGCGGAAGCGGCGCCTCCGAGCCACCCACAACGGCCCCCACGCGGGCGGGGGCGCTTTTTGAACCGTGCGGGTGCTTTTTGTATGCGCACCGCGGACGACGCGGGGGGCGGCAGTGGGTAGCCGCGGTTTGGGTGTCTGACTGGTGGGGGAGGGGGACGATGGCGGGGCATCACACTCCTGGGCTGGGCACAACCACCGAATTTTGTCATTGGCTGGGCACAAAAGTGTGCACAGGGTCCGCGTATTCCTTACAGTGCGTGGGCACGTGGGAAGAAATACAAAAGCACGATGTAATGCAAGGGCGGCGGGGCCTCGGCAAGGAGAACGAGCGTCGTCCATGGGGCGCGTCCACCTTTCGTTTTTTGCACTGTAGCGACGGGTGCGGGGCCTTGAATGGACGAGGTGCCCGGCTGGTCACTGCTGGTGGCCCTCACTCGGCAGAGTCCCGCCCGCCGTCCGTGGGGGGGGGGGAGGTAACCAGCGGAGGGGGGCAATGCGTGCCCAATGGCGTCTACGGGGCCACCGCCTCGCGCGCGGGGCACGGGGCCTGCGGCGGCGGGGCCGGCTCTTTCTATGCAGCCGGGCGTCGGTGGGTATAAAAAAGAGGGTCCATCGGGACGGACGGCAGACGGAGGCTCCCTTGACGGCGCAACCCCCTATCCAGTCCCGTCGCTCGGCTGTCACCGTCAGGCAGCATCGGGCGTGGCCCCCCCCGCTCTCTGTCAGGGGGTTCCCCCTCCCCCCCCCTTTCGTCCCGCGTTTCCCCTGATCATCGTCCCCACGCGGCCCACCAACCGTTACCATGCCCTGGGCCGTTGCCCTGGTGCTGTCTGCGACGACGGCGGCTGCCGCCGCGGGTGTCGCAGCGGGCACCCCCCGTCCGCCCCCCAACGATGGCTTCCCCGTTCACAGGCAGGTACCACAGCCCTCGACGCCCGACGACCTCGCCGCTGCCATCTTCCGCCGCATGGACCGGTCGGTGGACCCGTGCACCGACTTTTACGCCTACGCCTGTGGGACGGTCACGCCCGAGACGCCCACGCTGGCCACGATGGAGGCGGCATCCGCCGCGTACATTTACCCACTCCCTCTCTTCGGGGCGCCTGACACGCACCCCCGCCGGCCGCCGGTACCGCGCGTGCATGGCCGATCGGGTGCCGTCGGCGCGGGTTGGGCTGGGCCTTGCCGGCGCCAGCATCTCGCGGATCGGCAGCGCGATCACCGCGCGGGAGCTGAACGCGGCGCTGGCGGGGACGGTGGTCAATCCGCTGTTTGCGCTGAGCGTGAACAACAACTATCGCAGCCGGCGGGTGGGCGACTCGGCGGTGGTGGCGCTGCCGGCGGGGCCCATCGCGGGCGTGACGGCCGAGGTGTTGGATGAGACGGACGAGGCGGTGGCAGGGGAGCGGGCGGTTCTGCGCGCCCAGCTGCGAGCCGCCCTGCGGCTAGCCTCAGCGGCGGGGTTGCTTGACGGGGTGCTGGCGTCGCCCGCCGACTCGTTCCCACCCGGCCGCACCGCCGTGTGGGACACGCTGGACGAGGTGGTGGCGGCGGTGTTCGGGTGGCAGGTGGTACTGGCCCGCCGGTCCGTCGGGGCGGTGCCCATTGAAGAGGTGGTGGCCCGGCGTCTGTATCGCGACGGACCAATGGTGCCTGTGGCGGGGGTGCTCGGTCACCTGCTGCCCGCGCCGCTGCCGCCGTCGGCTCACGTACTGGAGTCTGACGAGGACTACTTCGTGTGGCTGGCCGACTGGCTACGCGCCGCCGTCGCCGGGTCTGCCAACCCCACCGGCCGCACCCAGATGGCGACGTTGCAGGCCGACGCCGCCGTCCGCCACGTGCTGCGGCTGGTCCAGCTCGGCTCCATGGGGCTGGACGCGGCGCTGATGCTGGCAGGCGTGGACCCGCCGGTGGACCCCGAGGCGCGACGGCAGGTGCTGAGCGGCCTGTGCAAGGGGGTTACTGAGGCGCTCCTCCCAGACGCCCTGTCGAGGGACTTTACGCGACGATTCTTTTCCGCCAACGACCGCCGGCGGGTGGCACGGCTATCGCGGCAGGTGCAGGCGGGAGTCTTGGACACCCTGCGGTCCACTCTGTGGCTGCACCCTCGCGCGCGACGAGAGATGATGCGCAAGATGGCGGCCGCCAGGACGTACGCGGGTGGCCCAAGGCTTCCCGACGCGTACGCCGACGTGGTCATCCCCCGGGGGCTGTCCAACAGCACCTACGCCGAGGGGCTCGTGTCGGTGGGCGGCGCGAATCGTCGCCGCCTGTGGGCAGCACTGTACCACCCCGCCGCGGCCGACGCTTGGGGCAACCCCAACTTCCCCACATTGGCGTTCCAAGCCAACGCCGCATACACGCCCCTCCGCAACGCGCTCTACGTCAACGCCGCCATGATTGGGTGGCCGGTCTTCCCAACGTCACCGGCACTGGCGGGGGCGCTCCCCACCGCCATTGAGTACGGCGCGCTGGGCTCCCTCATTGGCCACGAGTAAGGCCACGGGCTGGACACGCGGGACAGTCGCTTTGACGACCGCCTGGTGCTGGGCCCCGGCGGGTGGAGCCCCGCCGACCGGCAGGCGCTGGCCAACCGCTCCCGCTGCCTGGTGCGCCTGCACAACTCCTTCCCCCCGTCGGTGGACGGCACGACGGGCGCCAACATCACAACCGGCCTGGGCGCCTCCACCCTCAACGAAAACCTGGCCGACTATATGGGCATCCGCACGGCCTACCGCGCTCTGACCGCCGCCCGCGACCGCGGTGCACCACGACGCCACAACGACCGCCGTGTCTGGTCTGGCGGCGTGGCGGCAACCAGCCCGGCGCTGGCCGCGGCGTTTACCGACGAGCAGCTCTTCTTTGTGGCGGCCGCCCAGTTTTTCTCTGTGTCCCCGGCAGCGTCGATGGTGGTGCGGCCCTCCCGCACGTACGCGTCGTTTGCCCACCGCGTGCGCGGGACCATGGGCCAGGCGCCGGCGTTTGCCGCTGCCTTCCAGTGCCTGCCGGGGGCGCCCTACCACCCGCCGCCGGCGGACCGGTGTGATGTGTACTAAGGGTCCACGATGACAAGGAGGGCAGGGGCAGGCGTACCGGGAGCGAAAGCGATGACGAGAGCACCGAGACTGACGGTACGTCAGTATCGGGAACTGAGCTCGACAGCAGCGACAACCCCGACAAGGTCCCGTACAATCGGCTTCGGAGGACGGGTGAAGGCCGAGGCCTTCCCCCGTCTAGTCCTGCGGCTCCCGTGTACATCCCATCCATCACGTGCACTACTGGGGACGCGGTTCTGAAGGCTGGTGTTGCCCACGCGGTCCTGGCGCTGGGAGAATACAAGGTCGGGAGCTGCGCAGGCAAAAATGTCCCAAACGAAGAGTCCGAGCGCTCTCATGTCGTCGCACCCTCGGTGTTTGTCGTGGGAAGGCGACCTCTACAATCGGTACGTCTGCTGATAGCAACGACGCACGGAGCATGGGTGGCTTCCGAGTCGTGGCTGTTGGAGTCTATGAGGGGTCGAGCGTGGAAGCCGTGTGGAGACTTCATCCCCAGCGCCTTCCCGGGAGTTGTGGCCGCCCGCGATGCGCATGCTGCCGGAGACTCGCTGCTGAACGGTATGCGAGTTGGCCTTGGCGGACATCTTTCCATCGACCTGGGTGCGTTCGTTCAGCTGGTGGAAAGCGCCGGCGGCGCTTTCGGGAATCGAGACGCGAAGGTCGTTGTGTGGGGTGGCGTCTGTACGTCAGAACAGCGTGCGCGTTTTGGGACGGCAACGTGCGTGAGCCAGCGTTGGATGCCAGACTCGATTGCACGCTAGGAGCTTCAGCCGTACACCGAGTACGTGGTAGAGTGAACCGAGAGATACAAGAGGAGGGGTTGGATTGAGCCTGTTTGCGTGCTTTGCACTTTTTTGGTCCTCAGGACTCGTTTGTCGATTCCCATGGAGCTTGTATGCGGGCAGGTGCTCCGCATGGTGATGATGTGCAAGAAGTGATACCGGCATACCGATGAGGGATCAGAAAGGGAGAGCGTGAGGAGCGTGCAAAGGTGAGCGTCGTGTGTACGAGGTGGGTGTTAACGGAGAAGCTTTTGGTAGCCTTCTTCGTACACGTGGAGTGCAAGAGCGGGAACGTGTGGGGAGTGGAGAACGCGAACGTGTGGGGGATGGAGAACGGGCGTTGGCTTAAGGAGAAAGATGTGGCGGGCGTGCTCAATCTGAATCGGCCATTCATCTGCATGGCACGGCGATGGTACGCCGCAGAAGAATGGCTCCCACACATGGCCACCGTTCGCGAAGTAGACAGCAGAGCTGCGACGACGGTGGGTAGCAGAGGGCCCGTCATTGCGAATGTACATCATTGCCGCAATGATAAGCTTGCGGTCGCGCGGTGAGAGGTGCGCGGGTCGTTAGACGTACACTCAATCTATGATGATCTGCGTAGTAGCTCACTCTCCTGGGGTCACCACTTCCCCTGCTCGCCCACACCCCTCCTTCGCTCTCCCAATCGCCTCACGTGGTCCGTCGGCAACAAGAGCGTCTCGCATGCCACCATACTCACCCAGAAGTTTGGCACTTCGCACCCCCGACGCGGCGGGGGGTCCCGCCCACAGGGGTTTGACGTTGGAGAAGCAGGCGACGCGCTATCGATGGCCTTGTTGGCAGCGGGGCCCTTCAGACGCCGCTGATCCGCCAAGGCGGGAGCATCCTCCGCGCCGGCTCAGCACTCCCGCAGGTAAACGTAGTGGAAAAAGCGGTGACCGCATGTGCATCGTGTTCCACCGCTGCCATATCCGCAACCTCGCTACAGTTTTACTCTAGCACGCAAGCGGCGCGAATGAGCGACCAGAGACGGCGCCATCGCGTCATGCCGCCGCAGCCTCCGCGGCCGCCGCAACCGCCGCAGCCACCTCGACCTCATCGGCAGATGACGCCCGGCTGGAAACGACCACCGCGACGTCTATGTCCAAAACTTATCAATACCGAGCGCGCCTGCACGGCAGAGCACTCTTTACGATCCCGCGCCGCGCCAGGCGGGCGCGCCAATGCGCAGGCATCCGCCACGACAAAGGAAGCGTCGCCCTTCTTGTCAGTCCTGTACGGACGACCAGGCCGCGATGACGACAGCCACCGCTGCCGCAACGTCTGCTACAGCCCCTGCCCCACCAGCCGTAACAGCGTCCAGGCCGCTGGCCACCGCAGACTCCTTGCCGAAAGCCTTTACGCGCTGTCTTGTTGCCGTCAACGAGCCATTAGCACGGCCTTCTCCAGGACAATGCCGGTTCCGCTGCCGGCATCATGGCAGAAGCTTGCCGCACTGCATGTGCGCCCGCAACTGCCGCGTGATCGTCCTTGTCGCCCGATCGCCGCGTGATCGTCCTTGTCGCCCGATAGGCTACGGTCCGCTGCCGCCCATGGCCCCTCGACGGCACAGCCCGGGCAACGGACCCACCGACCTGAACGTCGGCTGCCTGAAATTGCATCAGCAGCCGCCATTCGGGTGAACTGCATGAACCATCGCCATGACCCAAGGTACACCAACACCGACTGCGGCATAGGCTGGTACTGGTAGCGGGTGCAGCAGGCGACGTGGTCAACGGGCGGCCCCATGGCCTCTGTATAGTGTATGGTGCAGTTCGAACGACACGTATGCGGTGGTGACAACGCTGACGGTCCGCTGAGTTGGCCGAGTGCTGACAATATGGCCATAGGAACACCCCATTTCGCGATAGGATGCGTTGGACAAGACAGTGCAAAACCTCTCTCGCCTCGTGAAAGGTGGGATTATTCGGCGCAGAACTCCTTAGGGCCCGTGACTTTTGCCGAAACGTCTCATCAAATGGTCGCATGGGCTAGACAATGCCATTCGAGATCCAGAAAAAATGTTTACCGTCTGATGTACGGGAGACGATTGGTAGCAAAGAGCTTCAAGAGAAGGACAAGCGCCAGAAAAACTGTCCAGAAGTCATTGCCGGCGTCCGACAGCGGGGATCACGGATCAGCAGCTGCAGCTGTCGTAGAGCGCGCAATTCAACAGTGGATCTATGCATGGAATTTGCACACACGTGCCTGCACGGGCGTAACGCTTGCGGGTACTGTGCTGTGGGGCCTTCGGCTTCCCCGGCACTTGTGCCGACGAGGGCTGGTTGGGGACTCTGTGGCGTTACTGGTCCCAGGACAAGGCAGCAGCGCCGTCGGGTTTCGTTTGGCGGACGGCGCAGGACTAACTGACACTGGCGCTTTTACGTGTACGCTTCGAGGGCCGATGCTACACCTGTTGGGGCATGATGGGGTGCTAATCCCCTTTCGGGCGTGCCTCCGTTACCAGGGAGTCTAGGGCTTAGTTTCGGAGAACTGGCACGCCTGCCTCGGGGATACCGAGACAGGTGCGGCCTTAAGCGAAGCGAGGGCACTCGTGTGAGATTGTGCCGCGTCGCTGTACACATTGTCGTCGAAGGACGTGGTTGTGCGCTACCATCAGCGACTTTTGAAGGCGCAGGCGGCTTCATCCTGCCCGGTGGCAGCTTTCGTTTTTGTCATGGGTTGGGTGGGAGCCGCTGATGCGTTTTCTCTGTTGTGCCGGACTGTATCGATTGTGACGAAGAAGAACAGTGTCAATGGTCACACCTTGCCAATTCTGTTGCTGCTCAGAGTGGTCATGGCGCAGCGCACCTTGGCCTTCACACACACTGCCGCCGACACACTGGCGCTTGCGACGTTCATGACCACGACGTTCCAGACGGCCAAGATTGAGAAGACGACGGAAGTGTTGGCTAAGGCGGATGAAGTGCCGGTCTTGGCACTGGACCTGGCAGCGCGTGTGAAGGTGAGTTTCATCCTCTGTAACATTGTACCGGACACGTCCAGGGTGTTTGGGGAGATCTACGCCGCTGCTTACTCTGTTGCCGTTGCGGCTGGCGCGCCTGTGACGACACGTGAGGACAAGGACTGACGATTGAAGACCTTGTGTTTCGTTTTCGTCCTACGTGGCGTGCCTGTCGTTCTCTTGGCGGATTTTTGTATTGATGGTCCGACTGCCGCAGTCGCGAAAGCACATTACGAACCAGCCCGCTGACGTGAATGCAGAGCTTGTCAAGAAGGCGCTAAACCCCAACATGATGCAGTGGTCCTGGGTTGCCCGAAATGTGCTCCTGCGATCATCGTGCACCCTTTGATCGCCGACAGCTCAGGTGAACTGTCCGGCGGGGCTGTCCATCGCCAATGTCACAGCCATCAAGGAGGCTATCATAGAATTGAGAACGGTGAACGCACCTATGCCCGAAGGCTGTACGGCCGTTGTCGGCAGTGGAGCTGCCGAGTGCGACCTCTGCGTGGACAAGATTGGATGGTCGTGGACCAAAGTGCACGTCGAAGACCCGGACTTCATCATCGTCTGGCGCTTGTTGGAAGGTCGGTTCCTTGTTGGGGTCTCCGAGAAGAGGAGCGGTGGAGCAGATGCCGTCACTGCTGACGATGCAGCTGCCCCACCGCTAGCTGCGCCCGCCACCCTCCCAGAACGTGGAGGGCGTCCGCCGCCTGCACCTCCGGGGAAGGGGTCGAAGTCGGGCACCAAGTCTGGCTGCGGAACGAAGCGGACAGACCCAGAGCCTGTCGTCCCGAGCCCGTCATCTATGCGTAGTCTGCGACAGAAAAAGGCCGCAGCGAAGTACGCCAAGAGCCTTGACGTGGCGGCCTCCATCCTGTTGGAGCAGGAGGCACGGGCAACCGTTGTGCGACCACCATTCGTTCTCGGCCGCGTGAAGCCGTTCTCCATGTGGCCTTTTGGAGGCGTGGTTGTTTTTGTACGGTTTCCGTTCTTGGTGGACCCGACGTGGCGAAAGACTGTGACTTGGACTGCGTATTGTCGCAAGGTGCTGATTCTCAAGACGGGGGGTCGCTACGAGATTGTCTTCAGGCCCAAGAAGGTCTCCTCGGCTTATTCCGCAGATGGACCAAATGGGACCGAGCCGCTGCTGGACAATAGAGACAAGACAAATGCTGCTTTCGGAGCCGGGACGGATGCGTCAGGAGCAGCAGCAGCCGGAACTGACGCCTCGGGAGAAGGGCCGAGCGGGGGAGCTGAGTCAGGGACGGATCAGCCCTCTGGGGGGGTGGGCACTGGCGCTGCGGCGGACGGCACACACGCGGACGCCAGCGAGAACGATGAGCTTGGAACTCTCGAGCGTATCGAAGAGTCACTTTTGCCTGGGAGTGGCGCAAGTGCCGCGTCGGTCGGTCGGTCCGTCTCGTCAAGCGCCGCCGGGGGTCTGGTTGACGGGGCGTCGACAGGGGCGCCAGTCAACGGTGAAGCTGAATTGGCCGTGGAAACTTCCCATGGGCAGCTTGCCCCTGGCGCGAGTGGCGGTGCGACCTTGACGGGTGATAATGATGCTGCCACAGCGGCCGAGGGGAGCCCCCCCAACAGCTGGGACGGCTCGGAGTTTACTGTGGCGGACCTGTTTGATGCAGGCTCCATCGACGATAAAGAGCCAGCGTACTCTCCGCTTCCAGAGACCTTGCAGGAGCACTTCATCGCAACGCTGGAGAAGTCCAAGGTTTGGGATGCACCGGATGAGGACGAGCAGATCGAGTGGTCAGTCGTCACTCGCTCGGCGCCATCGTCGTTCTCCTTGGTGTGCACTTTTGCGAGCAGTATGGATCTCGGTCGTTCGCAGAGTCCGCAGTGTGGCTCGCATCGCTCCAACAACTTCGTTACGTGTGCCTACCCTGCGCGCGACCCCCGCGATGAGCAGGAGATGGAGCTGCGGTGATGGACCTCTTATGTCAGCTGACGTACGGGTGAGAGCCCCTCATGTACATTTAACAAAGGTCGTGACATGATTGTTCGTGGACTAGTTTCGGTGTGAGTTGGAGGCTCTCTGTGACAAGAGTGGCGTGCAAACCATGATGCGTCCTTGTACTTTTTTGTCGATGCCTGAGTCGATAGCACCTTGTGTCTTGGGACTCCATGGGTGCCTGGTGCGGTGCGAAGGTCCTCTGGGGATGGCTTGAGCGACAACGACTGTGTCGGTAGCGCGTACCACTAGGCCCGCAGAGGGGGAGCTACAACACAGACTGCCTCTGTGGTCGCTGCCAGCCATGTCACGAGGCATTAGCGTCGGTCCAACTGGCACCACCGACGAAGGCGACTCCCGTGCAGGGTGCTGCCGGGGAAGAGTCAAAGCACCCCTCGCCACCCATACACAGTACCGGTACAAAGTTGTATGCTCGCCGCCGCGCAGAGGCTGTGGCGGCCGTTGGCGGCCGTCGGGTATGGAGCAACAGCCATTATCCGCCTTGGCCATAGCTGCACTCGCCACACCTGCCCCGAGCGACAATCCACCGAAGCCTCCCCCCATCCGGCACGCAACGACACCATGCACGCCGCAGCCGCCGACTGCAGAGGCCAGCCACGCCGCTCTCCCGAAACCCTGTCGCCCCCGGTGCAGCCGCCATCGGTGGCCAGGAACGGCCTCCTTGTCACCAGCCGCCCCAAGGCGGACCCCATCGGGGGGGGACCATCACGGGTGGGTGCACCGTCTGTCGCCGAGTCTACACCTCGAAAAGGGTAAGGGAGCAACCCCCACCGTCTGCCACGGCACTTGGTTCCGGCAATAAAGACCGCCTCTGGCGCAAACGCTATCGGGACGGCGAGGAGCCGTGCCCTCCAGCACGTGGAGAACGAACGCAAGGGTCCGTGCCGTGGCGCACGCGCGGAGGGTATTGGATCACATGGCCCCGTTGCCCGTGTGGCAGACCGCCATTGCAGCGCCGCCGGCGGGGGTAGCAAGGCCCAGCCCCAAAGCCTGCCACGTCTCCACCGTCGCCCCGTGGGCGGCCGCGTGGCGGGGGGGGGGTGGGACACACCCGCTGGTCGCACAGCTGCGGTGGCGGCGATGGCGGTGGCGGTGAGGAGGCTTGGCTACGCGTCCTCGTCAGAGGCCAGGTAGGATGCCAGCCGGGCCCCGTCCGCAACGGCAAAAGTGCAGTCGGGTTGGCTGTGGCAGTCGCCCCGAAGTACCAGCCGCGCGAGGTGGACGGCGGCGGTGCACCCCGCCGGGTCATCACCAAGCATCCGCGCCGCGAGGGTGGCGTCCTCGTCGTATAGCAGCGCACGGACGGCGTCCCACAGACCCAGCCACGACAAGCGTCACAATGGCAAGTCAATCGCAACGGACGGCGTCGACGACAAGGCCCGATGCCAATCGCTGTACTTCCGGCCTGCTTCCGAGCTTGTTCTAGCAATATGTGTGGGCAGACGTGTTCGCCACGTAGGGGATGCTGGGCAACCCCATCCAATACGTGCACATTGCTGCACGACAGCTGGGCCGCATGCCAAGTGCAATAATACGGCGTGTGCGGACCGACGTTTTTTGCGCACGGGTGATATGCGGAAGCCGCCGTGTTATGCACGTCGGGTGTGAATAAATGGTGAGCGCGATCACAAACGCGCAAAGTTCTGTGAAAAAATGCGTTCGTGCACGTCGCCGAAAGGGGTCAAAAAAGGTCCAAAGCGGATGGGAACACGTGCCCGCACGCACATGCGCGGATAATAAGCTAATGGCGGTTGGCCCCACTGCGCAGTGGCCAGACGCATCGACACGGCGACAGGCCACGGACACGGACACGGCGTGGCGTCGTGTCAGTGTCTCTCTGGGGGAGCTGAAAGGTCACGGTGGCCCGCCTCAGGGGCCACGGGTGTCGGCAAGTACCAGGGCAACGTGTGAATACTAGAAGTAAAAGAAAGTGACTGTAAGTCCTCAAGCAGTTCCTCATGGACCGGAAGAGAACAGGCCTTGATCCGGCTGCAGCCGGTTAGCCCTGGCAATGCCTATTCAATGCGCTGCATGTTTCCTTGCAACTCTCACACTGCACTGCCATGCACGTGCTGTTGCATCACAGCTGCATTTTGCATATCACGTATTAGAGGGTTTTTGTCGATCCGTTTGGTGGGTATCCCGTGGATATGTCGTAGACATTTTGCGCTCCAGCAACGCTGGCTGCGGATCGGAAAAATCCTGCGCTCAAAGGGTTTTTGTCGATCCGTTTTTTGATGGAGTTTGCGGTCGTGGGTTTTGATTCCAATACAGCACTCGTCGGGTTGCCCCGTATGTCACCGCTGTGTCTTCGTCCTCGCCCTCGTCCCCTCCCTCGCCCACGTCCCCGCCCTCGCCCCCTGTCTCGTCCCCGTCCCCGTCTCCGTTTCGGTCCCCGTCTCGCTTGAGCGGCCCGCTCTTGTCCTCGAAAGCGAACCGGTTCTTCTGTAGGTAGAAGCGGTCCCGCAGCTTCTTGCCGTCCGTGCGCAGCGTCGCCTGATGGTGCTTGATGAAGCTGTACACGGCAGCGGCGAAGCCCTTTGTGGCCTCGCGATACGGAGCGACGTGGGCACCTGCGCCAACGACAACTTTTACGGCCAGGTAGTCGTCACGCTCCGTCCTTCGAGGGCGTGCGTGCTTTACTCGGCTAGGTAGGAACTCGCCCACGCTCTCACTCTCAAGCCTGCCCTCCTTTTGGGTGCGGCGCACATCTCTAGTACCCTCAGTGCTTTGCACAGTCTCTGGCAGCACGGGCACTGGACGAGAGGACGCCGAGCCATCCGGCGAGGAGCCCCCGACAGTGCCGCCGGCCTAAGGCGTTGCGTCTGTGCCCATGACGACCGAGCGAGCAACGCTCTGCTGCGGCACGCGCAGCGACGCGGGCACCAACGGAGGACGACGAAGCCTGCAGCACGGGTACATAGAACCCCAGCACACTCGCTGTGCTTCGTACACAAAATTGTCACACCTCCCTGAAGTCCCTTTCTGACACTGGCCTGTCCGCCCCAGCAGGGGGGGTGCGCATACCCACGGGTTGTGGATTCAAGCCCCCTTTTTATCACAAGTGGAAAGAGGTTTTTCCGATCCATGCGGCCGTCTAATATGCGTGGAAGGATCTCGCACTTTTTATCCGGTCGAGATATCCACGAGATGGTCACTACTTATCGACAGAACCCCTCAATTGTATGGACGACGGGAATGGTGCCTGCATTTCACTGTATTTCTTTCCTTTTAAAAAGGGGTTGAAATGCATGAAACCATGCAGCGAATGGCAGTGGTTCCGGTCACCCACGATTAACCACCCGCACCCGCCCGCCCGCCCGCCCGCCACGACCGCCGCCGTAGGCCGGCCGGCCCACCGTGCGCGCGCGCATGCGCACGCACACACGGGAGGGAGGCGGCGGCGGCGGCGGCAGCGGCGGCGGTGGCGGCGGCGGCGGCGGCAGCGGCGGCGGTGGCGGCGGCGGCGGCGGTGGCAGTGCGCCGCGCGGCTCGGCGGCTCCCCCCCCCCCCGGTTGGCTTGGCCGTGGGCGGCGCGGCCGCCGCTCCCCCCCCCCCCCCCCCCCCGTGACCCCTCGTCGTGGACAATCCGCCCGTTGCGGCGTCAGCGGGGCGCGGCGGGGGCTAGGGGGGGGGGGAAGCGGAACAACGTCACAGGTTATGCAAATCAGAACGAAGCGGTTTTTCGGTTGCCTTCAGTTCCCTGCTCGCCACGGGAATGCCAGCGGACTATCGGATTTTAGTCACATTCAAGTTCGCCCAGCTCGAGACCAGACAGCAGACCACGGCAGACTCCTCCTTGATCCCGTGTGCCGCTGACGAGAAGTTGCGCTGAGCACGAGCTCTAATGCGTCTCCTAATCGAAGGCGATTTAACGAGGTCCCCGCCAGGACCGCAGCGGGCGGCTGGGGGGCGGCAGGGGGGCGGCAGGGCAGCAGCATGCAGGGTGGAAAGAATGGGATGGTTTCTTTTCGGATGGACGGGTAGCGGTTCCACCCTGGGCACGAGCCGCTGTCAGGTGTCCCGCTCGCGCCCTGCGCTCACGCCGCGTCGCTACCTGTCCCTACAAACATGAACAAACAAATCACTCAACAACTCTCACCCACGAAGCATGACCGCTCATCGGCATCTGCTCGTCCACCAGCCCACGCAGCCCGCCTTGTCCCACACTTTCTTTGGCGCACTATACGCGTGCACAAAGGTGCACCCGCTGGCAGCGTCGCCCATCCACTCCAGCACCACCCCTGTCTAGTCCAGTTGCTCAAGCAGCCCGTCGCCCACGGCCTCGGCAGAGTAGCCGTCTTCGTCGCCTTCGCCGGCTGTGGCCGCCCCACCCGCACCACCAGCCACCGCACCAGATGCGCGCTGAGGCGGACGGTCGGCTGACGCACGCAAGGGCGACGCGGCGTCGATGAGACGCAGCCCGTTGCTGGCAGACGGCAACCGCCAGTAAACGCGGTCGAGGATGGCCAGCTCTCGGATCCAGGGCTGCCGGTGCCCCTCATTCACCCCGGCAGCGGTGGCCTGCGCCGCCGTCCCACCATACGCACGAAGCTTAAGATGCTCCCGCACCATGGTCGCGACGAGGGCCATGTGTGCTAGGAGGCACACAACAGTCTTGTCCGTGCTGCCCGACACGGGCTCCTCAAAACGATGGCCCGCCGCCACCGCAGCAAACATGTTCGACGCCCCGGCCAGTAGCGCCGTCTTCCCAAACGCCTCTGAGATGAAGCGGTCGCCCGTCAAGAGGTGGAGAGCTTCCTCTCGGGTGAGGGTGAGCACTGTCCGGGTTCGGCTACCGCTCAACAACACCTGTCGGCCCATTCCGGTGCTGTCGTTGATGCTGCACACGAATGCCTTAACGGCCGCCTTCCCCAGGCTCTCGTAAAAGTGGGAGACAGGCCGCCTGAGATAGCGGTATGCGACCACAGTTGTCGCCGCCCGGCTGTTGCGGCGCCTCGAGGACGGGATCCGCGTCATCAACTTCGCGTTGGCCTCCTCCCGGGTGATGCGCAGGTGGTCGGCGACTAGCGTCACAAGAGCGGTGTTGTGCTCCTCCATTGGTTTGTAGGCGTCCCAAGCCGACTCGGCGTTGATAAAGTCTTGCTTAAGCTTGATCAGCAGGCCCTTCTGCGTGCAGCAGTCAGCAGCCCGTGGGAGTGAGAAAGGAAGCAAGGAAGTCAACTCTCGCGCAAGAAGGACACAGAAGTAGTGGCACAGATGAGCGTGAGTGGGTGCACCAGTGAGGACCATGTAGCTCGCCCCTGCGCTCTGTCCTCACGCTCATTCCAATGATGCACCGTGGCACCTTCCCGTAGAAGCAAAAAACGCACCCGCACAATGCCCACCCAGGCGTAAGGGCCCTCTGCGGCTTCGCTTGTCTCCCCGCCCCCACCGGCAGTAGCCATGCGCTCAATGATGTCGTCCAACTTCTTCTCCAGTTACACCAGGAAAGCACGGTCCTCGGCGCGCCTTGCCGCGATCTGCTCGACGGCAACGGCCAGGCGGTCAATCTTGGTCATTCCCGACGCCACTTGGCGTCCCACATCGGTCGTTGTAGCGCGCAGCTCGGTGAGGGAGCCCCGAACCGTAGCGAAGCTGCGCTTGACGGCGGTGAGCACGTCGCCCACAGTGAGCTCCTCCTCGTCCTCATCAGACGCGGCCGCCACATTGGGGCGGGCTTGACCCGCAGCTTTCGGCTGCGACGGGGACGCCGACCGGGGGCGCGCGTTTGTGGCACGCGTGCGACGGCCTTTGCGCGTCTGCGTGGCAGGCGCCGCAGATGGCCCTGTGGACGGCGTACCGGGAGGCCCACTAGGGGGAAGGGACTGAACAGCTGGAGATGGTGGGCCCGGCGGATAGGGACCGCCAGCAGAAGCTCCGGCAACGGCCGCCGCCGCTTGAGCGCTCCATAGAGGATGGCCGGGGACGACGCCGTGAGGCATGGGCCAGACACCCCCGCTTGCGATGGCCGTCGCGCCCTGACGGACAAACCCCGCCGACGGATGCGTAGGCGGCGGCAGCGTAGCGCGGCGCGGGTCTTCCTCGGTAAAGTAGTAGCCAGACGCCATCGTGGGGAGAGGGTAGATGAGAGAAGAAGCGCAGAGGCAAGTGGAAGGTAATCGTTCGCAGGAGCAGGCAGGGGGCAGGGCGTCCACAGAGAATTGCGATGGTGGAACGGTGACGGCGGGGCGAGGCTGTCAGGGCTTCTCTTATGCACTATCGGACGCGCATCGCCCGCTGATCCGTAAGGGGACCACGGCAGGCGAGGCTGTCGGCAACAGGTGTAGGCCTCACCGGTGTGGCCCCCCACAGACGGTACCCTCAGTCGCCGCGAGCTCGGTCGTGTGCCACGACGCCCACTACGCCACCACACAAGAAGCTATTACACGGGCCTCACAGAAAATGCACCGCATGCAGCCCTTACCAATCTGCGCAGGTAGTGCGTAGGCGCTTTTTGGCAACCGACCGCGCGCCGCTAAGTCACAGGAGAAGGTGGACAGCATGACGGGAAGCCGCATCCGGCACACGGCACAGGCGCCACGGCGTCTGCTACATTGAGTAACGGCTTGGTCCGAGGCAGGTGAGGCACACAGGCGTCGGTTGTCCCGCGGGGTGCTTGGCGAGATCGCGGCTGGCGGCCGGTGCCTGTCCACCCACATTGGATAAAGCAAATGACGTGTCATGATGTTTCGAATACGTGCCACTTTATGGTTGGTACCTTCGCACTTCACGAAGCGTAATTCGCCACACAGCGCTCCCCGATTGGACGGCTCGAGCCTCATATTGGTGAAATTTGACCGGATCTCACTTTGAAGCTTTCCTTCGTAAGCCACGAACGGGTTTACGCTGCTGTCGTCGTCGCCAGGAGCGGCGCGGGACGTTCGCTTCGCAGGCGACCCCCGCTTTGGGATGCGGTCTCCGAGTGGACTCAGACCTGGTGGAGCGCCATCTGCGTGGCGTTCTCGGTGCGTGTTTCCCTTCTGGTGTGTCGCGCACTCCTGCAAATCAACCCTGCAGGCAGCGGATGACGGTGCGCCGGCGGGCAGCTGGTTCGTGGTCGGCCCGGCGGTGGGCTGGCGGGCAACGCGCCATCGACGCGAGTGCGAACGGCCTTGCACACGCGCACGCTAGGCGGGTGGGGGCAGCGGTTGTATGGGAAGCCTTCCTCGTGGCCGCTTTGGCGTTTCCTACTAGCTGCAGGGGCGCACTGGTGCTACAAGGGATGCATGTGCCGCGGAGGTTGGTAGGTGCGGATGGTGGCTACCTGGAAGGAGGCGGGTGGCTATGATGGCGTTGCTTCGGGGGCCTGGCACGGGCGCGCCATGTTGGTGGGCGGCTGCGAACTGGTGGCCAGCGCGGAGGGGGGTACCCATGCCTCCGTCATCGCAGGCGCTCGGGCCGCGTCTGTCGAGCCAGCGCTTGGCGCACTGAAGACGGCCGCCATGGCCCTACCCTTTTGTTGCTCGTCATTGGGTGTGGTGCCACGGAGGTCGAGGCTGGCTCATCTCTCTTCGTGGACCGTGTGTTAGCGGACGCCTGGGGTGCGCCTGCAGAATCGCCGCATCTTAAGCACTACACGCCTGACGGCTGTGCGCCACGTTGCCGAGCGGATGCACATGGTCGCCACCGGGGCGGCGGCGTGTGGGCGGACGACCGGGGTGCTCCCTCAGAATTGCCGGGTGTTGCTTGTTCCCCCCCTGACGGCCGTGTGCCACGTTGTTGAGCGCGCGCACATGGTCGCCACCGGCGGGGCGCCGAGTGGGCCCATCGAGGTGGCCAAGCAGGGCGAGAATGGCACTCGGATTGAAGCCAGGTGGACGATCACCACCCGATCAGGGGAATGCGCCATGTCCGCCGTGTTGGAGGCCGCCGATAGGCCAGACTGCCCCGGTGCGAGCGTCCGCATGGCAGGGGCTGCGGCTGTGGCTTGCGACCTGCTCGCTGCGGGTATCCTCCCGCCGTCCAATTATTGTGGTGTGGCTCACCAGAGTGCCTGCTTGGCGCGCTCCGGTAGGCGTTTGGCGTTTGCCTGTACCGCCAGGGGCAGGGCTGGTACCACGACCCGGAAGCCGGCCACTCCTGCCGTGTCGTTGTCCGAGGCCCTTTTGCGTTCCTACAGTGGTTGGTACGCGGCGCTGGTCGACGTGCTAGCTGCTTTAAGCGGTGCCCGCTCTACTGAGGTAGACCGCGGGCAATCTCACCATGGGTGGCGAGCGTTCTCTGTCATCGCGGCCGCTTCAGCCGTGGAAGTCCGGCAGGGGATTCACCCCACCGCTGGTCTGGCGTCTTTGATTTGTGTGGGGGCGCGCAGCGTGCTGTGTCACCGGCGTTACCGATTTGTGCCGCAACGCTGGTGTTCAAGAGGGAGGCCGAGACGCCGTTGAGTCGTTGACACCTGTTGCCGTGCAGGCGGGGGCTCGCTGCTCCTTGTCGTTCTTGCTGGCTGGCTTGTTGTAGGCTCAACGCTTCTTCGCCGGCGTACTCTACTACAGCGATGGCGCCCACACCGCCCTCAACTGCTGCCATCTCCAAGATCTCCCACAAGTGCTGCTTTTGTCCTCGCGGCTTCGCGTCCTCTCTGCATCGTCAGCGCCACATGAATGCCGTCCACAGCGACCGCAACATTCTGATGGCCGGCATTGCTTCTGGTAGCGCGCCTACGCCGCCAGGGACGATGGCAGAGGAGGAGTGTGCTGCCATTGAGGAGGTGGCAGTCGGAGCTGTGGACGACGGCGGCGGTCTGGGCACGGCGGTCGATCGTGAGCAGGCTGTCGCACCTCTGAACATGGCCGCTCGTGGCCTGTCTCAGGGCACTGGATTGGCAGTCATGAACGCGGCCAGCGCCTTTGTGAATGAGTCGGCTATGGACTTTGTTACCCGCCAAAGCCGCAATGGTGTTGCTCGCGGCGCTCTTGCTGGGCCGCGTCCCCCGGCGGGAGCTGTGCGACACGTATTTGCTACTAGCGTGGCAGCCCGTATCCGTGGCTACTACGAGGCGCTTCCGGAGGCGTCGCTTTGTGAGCCCGTTGTCCGTCCTGGGTTGGGGGACGGTCCATCTCGCTTCCGCGGCCCAGCAATGCGGTCGATTCTCAAGTTCGCCCTTGGCGCGGGGGGGTGCGGCCTGTCACGCAGCGACCAAGCGGACCTGTGCGGCGTTTTGCTTCAGGTCGAGGCGTCGACGAGCGGCAACGACGGCGCCCCACTCACCGAGGAGATCCCTAATCCGGGTGCGTTTGTTGGCGGTCTCCGCCAGGAGCAGCACCGCATCGTAGCCCGGCTGATTTGGATGGAGGTACCCATTGTGGTGGGCGGCAAAGAGTACTTTTTCTACCACAGGGACCTGTTAGGCGTGGCCATCCATGCCGTGCGGTCGGCCAAGAAGCTGGACTTATTGGGAGGGGCTTTACCGCCGGCCGACGACGGATCTCGTCGGCGTTCGTCGACCCTCAACTCGGACCTGTTCATCAGGGAGGCAGCCGCGATTACGGCCCTTCACGGCCAGCGAGCGCGTCCGCTGTTTGCATCCTTGCACGCCGACGCCGCGGTTGTCTCATGGAGCGGCGCGGCGTACGTGTACCCGATCAGGGCAGAGTTTCCCAGCGTGCTGGACGAGGGCAACCGATGGGCTACCATCGGCTACATCCCTCACATCCCAAAGGCTGTGAGTCGCACCGCAAAAGCGGTGCTTGCTGTGAGTGACGAACGGAATGACCTGCTGCAGCGTTGCCTGGCTGTCGTCCTCCGTCGCTTCTCGCGCGCCGGTGAGACGGGCGTCCCGGTTCACATTCCCAACCTTGGTACCGCTCTTCTTGTGGCGCGCGTCGGGTCGGTTGTTGTGGACTACTTGGAGGAGCGCAGTATGTACGCGCTTATGGGAAGCAAGAGCACATTTCCTTGCACGCATTGTCGTGTTCGGAATGGAGCTTCCTGCGCGCCGGACACGGAAGACGCTGATCCGCGGGACGTCATTCAGACGCTTGAGGCGCAGCTTGCGGCTGCCGAAAGGCGCCTCGTGGACCCGCGGGCGTCGCTTCGGGGACCTCTCGGGAAGCTGCATAGTGCTTTGGCCTTTGCCCCAGCACTCGGGAGTATGCACGGGCTCAGCACTGGGAATATGAACTACTTCAACATCGTTTCGTTTGACTTGCTCCACGTATGGAAGCTGGGCGTGCTGCGTACTTTGGCCCAGCGGATCCCGGGGTTTCTCAAAGCCGTCTGCACTGCTGAGAAGGGCGCTGTTATGGGACCAGTCCAGCGATCGCTGGACGTGCTCAACCTCCGTGCCTTTGAAATAGGTCGGCGGTGCCGAGTCAAGCCAGTAGCGCCTGGGTATGTTCGAGGGTCTCGATCCGTGGTGGGGTTTTTTAGAGGTGTAGTCAGACCGGGAAGCCAGCGTCGGCCGCCAGCAGACACTGACGGAGTGTTTCTTTGGCCACCTCGCGGACACTCACTTGACGACTTATCCTGCTTTTCAGTTGCTTTGTGCCTCCCAAGGAAAAGCAGGCGACGATGACGGGGCGCAGCTGGCGCCACTTTTCTGTCCATTGGCCCCACATTGTCGCTGGACTCGTCGGACCGGCAGACCCTGCGCGGCTTGTTGCTATGCGTGCTCCTCCTGTGGCTGAGGCTGGCAGCGACGATGCTGAATGCGACGACCACGACGTCTTGAGGCCTGATGAGGACGAGGAGGTCCATCAGCCTGTCCCCGCCGGTATCTCTATTGGAGCCGGCTCGGCCTACGAGGCACTGTTCGGTGACATCCCTGTGCAAGACGCGGTGCAAGACATGTTCTGCCAGGCAGCCAAGCTCGGCGGGCTTTTCATGGGCGACAATCAGGGCGACACGGTCAACACTACTGCGAGTAATGTGACAGAGATGGTGGATGCCGCGCACAACCTCGGCCGGTGCGCTCAGGTCCTCCTCGGACCAGTTCACACCTCAAAGCTGCACCGGTTGATGAGGCATCTGCGGTCGGAGTTGGAGCGGCGCGGCAATCTTTGGGAGGGTGACACCAGCCACAATGAATCCCTAAACAAGGTTTGCAAACGCATGTACCAGCGGTCGAACAAGCGCGGACCGACGCTGGCCTTGCAAATGATGCGCGGGGAGCAGGCGCAGACTGAGGTGCTGCGCGGCATGTCGGACGGCGGCAGTGAGGACGACGACGAATCAGAGGACGAGGAGCGCGTCGAGCAGCGGAACGCCGTGACGGACTCGCACGCGGAGGACATCCTGGCGGTCCCGCTGAGCGTACTTCACCTGAGCACCCGCGGTGTGCGTGTCCCGCTAGAGAGTCTCTGTCGTCTAGCTGGGTTGTCGGCCCTCGCCGACCACCTGGAGCTTGACGTATCTGAGACGGTTACGGTGGCCAAGACACTCAGGTTCTATGCACACTTTGAGTGGGGAGCGGCGCCGCGCATTCAGTTCCTGCGTGCCACAATGTCGTTTAACAACGAGCCGTGGTTTGACCACGTCAGGTACCAGGGCGACGACGGCAACGTGCGTTGGGGTCAGGCGCGACTCGTGCTGCGCCAGGTTGGCCGCGCTCGACGCCACTGCGTCGTCGTCAAGCGTATGCGCGTCGTGGCCCCTCGGATGGGCTGCGTGTTGACGTCGCACGGATGCCAGCGGTTGGCGTGGGACTTTGATTCCGCAGAGAGTTTGTGGCCTGCACTGGAAGTGGTGGACGTCAAGCGTCTACTGCGGCTGGAGCAAGTCGCTCGTGACTGGAAGGACTTGGCAGACCGTTGCGGCATGGACGTTATGCCGTCCAAGCAAAAGATCTCCCGTGAGGAGAATAGGAGTGCGCGATTCTTCGTGAACGCTTTCTACCCTTGGACATCGCGCAAAGCCGTCGGTGACATCTGATGCGTCGCGCCGGTGAAAGGCGGTGGCACTGCGGAGTTGGCGAGAAGGGCGTGCTACGTTTGTTCTCATGGTGCGAGAAGAGAGTGGATAGAGATAGCTCATTTTTGCAGTGCTGCTGGTCCCGTGCCGTGAGCAGCGATGCCGCCGCCGCCTTAGTCGATCATTGACGCTGAAGGGTTCACCCTGCACTGTCAGGTCGCGCAATCCTTATCCCGCAATGACTCGCCTGAGCGCTCTGGAAACCACAGCGGGGGGCCGCCACGGCCACACAAAGCAGACACGACTATCAGACGCAAGAAAAAGAGCGCCTCAGGCAAAGTTCCGCGCCACAACACGGGGATAGGGAGGGCAACGACCTTTTGCAACATACACGCAGAGCCGCGCCGAAAACCGTCGAGCGAGAGGGACGCCGCCACAGGCAAATCGCCACGCCAGCACCGCGGTAAAAGAAGGTTGGGGGGGGGCTTGCCAAGGCCACGCAAAGCAGCCTCTACCACCAGCCACACGGGAGGCGCGGAATTGGCGCCGTTAAGGCAAGTCACGACGATAAGCACCGAGGTAGATGCGAGAGAGCACGGGCTCCCACAGGCACGCCGCACCGCCACGATAGACAGCGAGACGAGGAGCGCGGGGGAGGCGCAAGAAGAATGGCACTGCCGCGGCTGGGGCAGCGGTGTCACGATGAGCAACACTACGAACGCGCCGGCAGCGGCGCCCACACAGCAACATCACGTCGCCATGGCGCCCGCGCCATGAGAAGGGTAGGGGCGGCGACCCCGTAGCCAAGCCGCTGCCGAGACGGTTGCGACGCCACCGCTATGGCTGCACCTCCGATGGCACAGCCCCACTGCCGTCGCTGCAGCAGTGCCGCAATACCGGACAATGCCGTTGACGCGGCTCTACCGCCGCACTGCCGTCTCTGAGACCACACCGTGGTGCCTACGGTAGCGCCGACATGAAGGACCTTGCGGTGGACGCGGCGGCAGCGGCAGCCTGGCGGGCACTCCAGGCCGCTACGGCAAAGAGCGCCAAGGGAAGGACGGGGGTGCGCCCCCGCGGCCGCGCTTCTGCCGATACGGCGGCGACGCAATGAAAAGCGACGGGGCAGAAGCGGTGGCAGTGGCGCGCGCAAAGCCGCACCACGCCGCCAACAGCCACATGGCGAGGGCGAGCGCGTGGCTGCTCCGGTGACGCCGTGACCATGCGCAGGGAGGTGGACACGACGGCGTCAGCGCCGCCACAGCCACACTGTGCCGGCTGGACTAACATTGAGATAGGAAGGGCGGGAGCGACGCCTTGACGGCGAAGAGCGGGGTCGGAAGGCGGGGGTGACTCGCAGGGCGAGCCTGGCAAGGCTAATACGTCATTCACGGCTTAATAGCAGTTAAGGGGCTACGCTCCCGCGACAGCACGGAGGTCGACTGCTCATTGGCTGCCGGTGATAGGGACATACAGGAAAGTATGCAGAGACACACGGGATCGTGGCGCATGCTAGCCTCTTTCCGTTTCTCAGACGCGAGGTCTCACCGAAAAGCGGCGAGGCGTGCACGGGAGAGTCCCGGCATGTGTCCGGTGGTCAACCCCAGGACGAAAATCCGGTAGTTTACGGGGTTTTGAATGTGCAGGCTTGTCCGGCCAGTAGTCTTATTGTCACTTCCTGTGACGAAGGGGGTGGCGGGTGTGGGTGGTGGCAAGTCGGGGGAAGCGCACTGTGCTTGGATAAACTAGGCCCCCCCCCCCCCCCCCCGAGAGAGGGGTGACGACGCCAACGGCTCATCCCCCGTCGACGCTTTGTCGGCGTGGGCAGCAAGCGTCCCCCCCCCCCCCCCCCCCCCTTCCCCCCCCCCCCCCCCCCCCCCCCCCCCTCCCCCCCCCCCCGTCGGCCGTCGGCCCCTTGCGCTGCGCGCCGTGGCGTGGCGGCGGCCGCGACGCTGCTGCCGCGGGAGCGCGCGGCGGCAGCGTGGCCGCCCCGCGCCCCCCCCCCGCCAGTGGCGTGACGGCACGCCGCAACGTGGTCGCACCGAGGCGCCCACCGCCAGCGGGAAAGGGGCAGGGGGGGGGGGGGTGGGGGGGGGAAGGCCGCCACCGCCACCGCCGCCGCCGCTGCCGGCGGTGGTGCTGCCACTCGCCACGGGGCCGGCCGCCACCTCCACCACCACCCGACGACCACCCACCACCACCACCCCACCACCCCCACCACCACCACCCCCACCACCACCCCACCCCCACCACCCCACCACCACCACCCCACCACCCCCACCACTACCACCACCAACGACAAACAACCACCGCCGTCAACTGACCGAGCTGCCCATGGGCACGTGATCCCCTCCCCCCCCCCCCCCCCCACCACCCCACCCCCCCCCCCCCACTCGCCGCCCCCCACCCACCCACACACACCGCCCCCAAATCCATCACCCGTCCGCCCCCCCCCCCCCTCCCCCCCCCCTCCACCCCCCCACCCTGCCCTGCGCGATGCTTTTTTTTTTTTTTTTTTCTCTTTTTTTCCTCCCAGACGCTTTCGCTGACCGCCGTGCTGACCTGAGGCGCCCCCCCCCCCCCCCCCGTTCCCCCGAGTGGGAAGAGGGGGGGGGGGGGGGAGGGAGGGGGGGAGGGGGGGGGACGTTTGCGGCCCACGCCGACAAAGCGTCGAGGGGGGATGAGCCGTTGGCGTCGTCACCCCTCTCTCTCTCTCCCTTCCCCCCCGCACCGCACCCCCACCCCCCCCGACCTCACCTCATCCCACCTCCCATTCCCCCCCCCCCCCCCCCCCCTCCCGCTCCCGCACTCCTCCCCACCCCACCCCACCCCACCCACCCCACCCCACCCCACCCCGTTGCCGCCGTCCCCCCGCCACGTCTGCGCTCTGCCACGACGCCGGGACACTGACGGCCCGCTTCCGGTGCCGTGGTGCGGGAGGACCGGTGGGGGTTGTGGGGTGGAGGCCCGCCCGCCATCCCCCTCCCCCCGACCCCCCCCCCCCCCCCCGCCCCCCCCCCCCCGTCTCTGCTGTGCACCCCCTGGTCCCGACGCGAGGGCGGGGGAGGTGGACACCACACACACGTGCCTACCCACACGCACCATGAGCCCCGCGCCGCGTGCTGCCGCCGCCCCGTGCGTGCCACCACCGCCCGCCCGCCGCGCGCCGTGTGCGTGGTCGGCCGCTGACGCTGGCACGCCGGCGGCGGCATCAGTGGCGGCGGTGGTGGCGGCAGAGGCGGCGGCGGCGGCGGCGGCGGCAGCGGCAGCGGCAGCGGCAGCGGCGGCGGCGGCGGCGGTGGCGGTGGTGGTGGCGGCGGCGGCGGCGGTGGTGGTGGTGGTGGTGGGGGTGGTGGTGGGGGTGTGGTTGTGGATGGGGAAGGGGCGGGGGGGGGGGTGTGAAGGGGGCGCCCCCCCCCCCCCCCCCCCCCCCAACCTCCCACCCCCCCCCCCACCTCTCTCCGTCTACCAGCAGAGGCAGACAGAAGATGGGAGCCGAGGGAGCCACCGTACCCGCGCGCGGGCCCATGGACTGGGGGGAGGGGGGCGCAGTACCCGATGGCCGGGGGTGGGGGGGCACCCGTTTTTTTCTCGGCCGCGCCGCCCACCCCCCTGCTGGCGGCATGGGCCGCGCGCAGGGGGTGAGCGGCGGCGGCTGGGGGGGGGGGGGGGGGGGGATGGCGTTGGGGCTCTGCTTGGCCGCTGCCGCTGGGCCGGCGGGGCGGCGGCGACGGCCCGCGCTGGGCGTCCCGACCGTCTCCCTCCCAGCGCCCCCCCCCTACTTGATGGCGTGCCGCCGTTGGGCGGCGGCGCCGTCACCCCCGGCGCCCGTCTGTCTGCCGGTGGCTCCCAACAACCTCGCGCGGCAACGTCAGCAGCAGCGGCAGGGGGACGGCCCCGCATCTTGGAGGAGCCGCCCGCTTGGTAGCCCCTGGCCGCCGCGCCTTCCCCCCCCACCCCTCCACTTCACCCCCCCCTCCCTCCCCGCCCATCTGCGCGCCCCCCCTCGCCTCCCCCCCTCACCCCACCCCCACCCCCACCCCACCACCCCTGCCCACCCCCCTCACCTCACCCCCTCTCCCCCCACCGCTGGTGGATACGACCCAGCCGCCGACTTCCTTTTCTTCCCCGCCCCCGCGCTTCCGAGTGTGTCTTCTACGGCCGCCCCACAGCCTCCCACCGGCAGCCGCTCCCCGCCGCTCGCCTCGTCGACGCCTGCTGGCCTTCGCGTGAGGGGCCCCTGCACCATTGTACGCACTTTCTTCTCCTTCCCCCCCCTTGCCCCTGCCCCCCCCTCCCCGCCCGCCCCCCCCCCCCCCCCCCCCCCCCCCGGCGGACTTCCACCCTTGGTGTGCTGTGTCGGCCGCCGCTCGTCATCCCCTACCGACGCTGCCGCTGCCGCTGTGCTCGCTGACTACGACGACGAGGAAAGAGAGAGAGTGAGAGAGAGAGAGAGACAGACAGACAGCGAGTGGAGCGTTGCGGTTGGGACGGCTCGGCGGTGGCCGCGTCGTTGCGGTCTGGCCTGACGACGACCATGGCCGCGTGGTGCGCGCCCGCCTCCTGGCGGCGGATGGGGCGGTTGGCGCTAGCCGCCGCGTCAGCGGCGGCGGCACTCGCGGCGGTACCGGCGCTCCCATCGGCTTGGGCCCATTCGTACGTTGGTCGCAGTCGGACAGTTGGGGAAGCGGCTGTGGCGGGGGGGGGCGCGCGTGGAGGGTGGGCCATGTTTTGGGCTGGTGGGGGTGGAGGGGGGGAGGATGACGCGAGGAGCACGCGTCGACGGCGATGATGCGCGAGCTTCCAGCCACTGGGCGTGACGCGGTACGGACGTGGACGTGGCGGCCCAGACTGGCCACTATGAGCAAGGAGTGGCGGATGCCCTGTCTTGGCAGCCTCACTCCTTGCCTGGAGCTCCCCGTGCGGTGGTCCTAACAGCCCACGCCCCTTGCTCTTGCGCTCTCCCGTTCGTTGCTTGGCGACTCCCCCTCGGTCACTCCCCCCTGTCTTGTTCTTGTGCCGCGCACCCATCCACAGATACTTGTCCGTGCCGGTGCCAATGTCCCGGATGACAGCATGCCGGGTGGGCGGCTGGGATGGCTGGGCAAATGACTGCCCCGGACCATGCCCCAACGCAGACTACCGGGAAGACGCAGGCCCGACCAACCCGTCGGCCACCTACCGACGCGGCGAGTCGTACGAGATTGAGTACACACGCAACAACCACTTTGGTGGCTTCCGCCGCTTCACCCTCGTGCCCGTCAAGCAAATGTGGGACGGGCGGGTGCACCAGGCCAACGCCTTTTCCTACGCCTGCTGGTCCCGCGGCGAGTTTGAGTGCTCCATGGAGAACCAATACCGCAGCTGCTGGTACGACATGGATTCGAGGGCGTACAAGGACTGGATTACCATCCCGGCGATCTTTCCCGACGGGGACTATGTGCTCGGCTACGCGTGGTACGGGGGTGGGGAGCGGTTTGGCAACTTTGGCGACTACTATGACTGCGCGTACGTGCGCGTCGAGGGCGGCGCGCCACTAGTGGCCGAGGCGACGCCCACCTTTACGTCGGGCGAGTCGAATGGCAACAATGATGGCAAGTGCGAGGCGACGGTCAACGACCTGGGCATCTGCCGGGTGGAGCCGTGCATCGCGCCAAGCGGTGAGAAGGGGTACTACACCAAGCGGATGAAGCCAGCCCAGTTTGACGGCGTCACCCCGCCGCCCATCAAGTCGTCGTCCATCCAGGTGGACAACCGCGCCGACGTGGACGCGGTGGGCGAGGAGCTGCGGGGCCTCCAAAAGTACACCCAGTCGGGCCTGACGTCCAAGGAGGATGTCAAGGGCGCGTTGGTGCTGGGCAGGATGAAGCTGTTGGAGGTGGCGAGCCGCCGGGAGGTGCCCAACGTACACCGGCCGGTCGACTGGACTGGCAAGGGCCCCCTGACCATCGAGGTGGAGGCGTTTGGCCCCGTCTCGTACGTGGAATTTCTCGTCAATGGCCGCCGCTCGTCCTACAGGGACTACACCGCGCCCTACACCATTGCCGGGGACTTTAAGGACCCTACCGTGGACATGTACTACCCATGGATGTTCCACTACAAGAACAAGAACGTGCGGGTCACGGCGCACGCGGTCGGGCCTGGCAAGGCCGAGGCGTGGAAGATCTTGGACCTGGTCATTTATGACAAGAACAGGGGAGACTGGAACCGGGGTCACCCAGGCGTGGGTCACTAAACGTGAGCCAGAGTGCGGAGGACAAGAAGAGTCGTCACGAAAAAAAAAAAAAAGCTTGAATAAAAAACCCACAACCACCGCAACCACCACGGCACGGTCACAACTAAATATCATTCGAAGAGCACCCCGAGAATGGACAAAGACAGGCACATAAAAACGCGGATGGCACCTCTGCTCACACGTCGTCCCATCGACGCACCGGCCAGCGCTGGCGTCTCGACAAGACCCTGTGGCAGTTGCCACTCGTCCCTTGTCCTTCCCGCACTCCCCACAGCCCCTTTCCGTTTCAGACCGACACACAGGGGAGTGGGGCAGCGTCCGTGGCGCTTGCGTGCCCCTCCTATCTTCTGCATCCTTCCGTCGCGTCCACTGCCGGCCACCCCCTCGACCCCCTCGACCGTGCGTCAGTCAACACGCCCCGTCGCTTCATCCACGCACGACTCTTCAGTAACAACGGCAGCGACACATCCCCGCGGGTGGCTGTAACATGGCGACAGTTGCCCGTGTCGGCAAAGGACGGGAGGGTGGGGGACGGTCTGACGAGAGCAGTAGCTGGGGCGGACGGCGCGGACTGGCGTGTCTTAAGGCCTCCCGGGCGGTCTGCTCGCCTAGAGCGCTCCTCACCGACATGTGCACGGTGGGGTCTTGCCGTCGGTGGGGGAGGCCACCGCCGTTGCTAAACTTTAGGGAGGGGAAGGGGGCGTGGTTGGGGGCGGGTGGGGTGCGGAGGTGCTCTGGGGGAAAGGGGTACCAAGGAGAGGTGCACACCTGCCAGGAAAGCGGCGCGCGTGTCGTCATCCCCGCTCCCCTCCTCCCCCCTCTCTCCCATCTCCTTCCCTGGACGTTCGCTCCTCGCCCTCTTTCCACATGTCCCTCCGCAAGCCTTGTGAGTTGGGGGGGGGGTGGGGGATGGGGAGTGGGGGGAGGGTGGTTGCTATTGTCGCTCGCCACTACTCCCTCCCTCCTAGACCCCCACACGCGGCCCCGGGCGGCGGCACGCCGCCCACTGCCGTCGAGCCGACTGCTGCCACCGCCGCCGCTGGCACAGCCCTGTCCCTGTCGGAAAAATTCCGCCGCGCGGCGGCAGCCGTCGCGGGCCCCCCGCGGCAGGTGGGTGGCACAGCGGGACAGGGAGACGGCCTGACCTTTGCCACCACGCCACCCCCCCCTCCCCGCGCCGACCCCCCTCCGGCAGCGCCACTGCCGCCACCGCCGCTGCAGCCGCCACCGCCGGCCACCGACGGCAGCACACCGTACAAAGCGCCGCGGCGGGGGGCAGCCGGTGGCGCCGCCCCGCCTCCTCCTCCGCCCTAGCGGCGCAAAGCACACCTTACTTCCCCCCCTGCACCATGCGGGTGCGCCAGTGTGGCAGTGTTCCCGACCGACGCGGGGCTGTTTTTCTCTTCTTTTTTTTCTCTCCCGTAGACGCTGCATGCCGCGGGCGCGCCGCCGGGGAGCCGCCCATCGTCGTCACCCTCCCCCCTTCCCCTGCCCCCCGGGTCTGCCGCCACGGCAGCGCGCCCTCGCGGGACGGCGGCGCCATGTCTACGCACCTGAGCCTAGACATGCTGCTCGGGCTGGCACCACCACCTCCACCCCCCCCCCCCCTTCTGCCCTCTCGCCGCCCCCGTCGCCGCCTCCGCCGCCGCCACCGACGCCACCCCCACCGCCGCCGCGTTTGCTGTCGAGGGGTCGGGGCGGCGGGGCTGTTCCGGCCCCCACCCCCCCCCCCTGTGGTCGACAACCTCTCTTTTGCTCCCAACCACCACCCCTCCTGGGCGAGTGGGCGGGGGCGGACGGCGGCTCGCCAGCAACGCACCCGTCCGCCCCAAACGGGGCCTTGTGCCCCCCGCTGGCCGCCGCGGCTCGCGGCAAGAGCGACAGCAGTGGCGGCGGAGGCGGCTGTGGCGGCGGCGGCAGCGGTGGTGGTGACGGCGGCGGTGGTGGTGGCGGCAGAGGCGACGATGACGCGACTAGCGTCGCTGCGGCTGGCATCTCCCGCGGCGGGTGACCCGACGGCGGCCTGGGCGGGCACGACACGGCGACCTCCTGGGGGGGCCCCGCGGGGCCGACCTACTGGCCGTGACCCTTTCCGTTCCTGGGGCGGGACGACCCCCGGGGGGGGGGGGGGGGGGGGGCTCCCGCGGCGGCATGCGTGGTGGCGGCATGAGCAGCGGCGGCTTTTCGGCGCCACCCTCCCCCACGTGCGGGGGGCGGTAGCCGTGGCGGCAGCCGCGCGGGCATTGGCGGCAGCGGTGGCGGCGGCAGCAGCAGCACTGGCGGGCGGGGCGGCGGTGGGAGCCGCTCGCCGCCCGCCGACTGGCTGTCCAACGTGTCCTCAACGGCGCCCGCACCCCCGCCGTCGCCCCACGGGGCAGGAGGGCGGCGGCCGCCGCGGTAAAATTCCCCCGTCGACACCAGGCGCCCGCGGCGTCGTGGGGGCACTCGCTGCAGTGGGCAGCGCCGCGGTGGCCGCCGACACGGCGGCCGCAGAAGCCACCGCCACTTCCAGTTGTGTCCCTTGCTCAAAAGGGGGGGCGCTGAGCTGCGCTCTCGGTGGAGACCTCGGGGGGCTGCTGCCGCTCCTGCTGTCACGGCCAGACGACGGCGGCGGCAGTGGCAGCTGTGGCACGGGGGATTGGGGAGGGCGGCGGTGGCAACGGGCCCGTTGGGGCGTGGTCCCCACGGGCGGTCTTATAGCCGCCCCCGCGGGGTGGAGTGGAGGGTGGCAACAGAGTGTCAGTGGCCCCCACCTTGACGGGGGCCGCCACCCACGCGGCAGCGTCGGCGCCACCGCAACCGGTGCCACCGCGGTGGCAGCAGCGTTGCCTGCCGCAATACGGGCGGTTGCCACGGCGGCGGGGCGGCGGCTGGGGCGGCCGCCTCCTTGCCAGCATTGGCAGTGGCAATGGCCATGACGCTGCCGCCGCCGTCGCCACCACCACCACCACCACCACCCCCACGCCTACCAGCACTGACGGGCTGCCGGTCGGGGGGCGGCGTGCTGCCGCCGCCATCGCCGCCCGCCCCCACCCTCCTCCCCCCGCCCTGCCAGCGGCGCGGCGCCGACGGTGGCGCCGCTGCGGTGGCCATTGCAGTGGCCGCCGCGCAAGCGGAGGCCCACCGACAAGGCACCAAGCGCAGTCGCCCGCCGGCGGGGGTGTCCACCACGGCGACTGCGGCCGCGGCGTCGGCCGCCACCATTGCCACAGTTACCGCATCACCGCTGGTAGGTGGCTGTCCACCGCCGCCGCCTCGGCGTCGGCAGCCGCGGCGGGCGGTGGCACGGCGGTCAACACTGCCACAACCGTGACGGCGACGGTGGCGGCGGCCGCGGCGGCAGCGCGACGGCGGTACCTGGTCGGCGCCCCGTCGTCGACGACAGCGTCGACGGAAGGCGGGCGGCGCCACCCCCGTGCCAATGTTGGGACGGCGTTGCCGAAGACACGGGCCACGCCACCCCCCAGCGGTAACGGAGGCGGCAGCAGGAACGGCGGCAGCAGCAGCGGCAGCGGCAGTGGGGGGGCTGAGGAGAGCCTCGGCAGTGGCAGCGGTGGCGGTGGCACCCCGCCCTTCGGCGGCGGCCGCAGCGGTGGTAGCGGGGCAAGCGGCAACAGGGGCGGCGGCGGCAGCGGCAGCAGCAGCAGCAGCGGCGCGAGGGCGGAAACGGCGGCGGCAGCGGGGCACAACGCCCAACGCAGGCCACAGGTCCCCGGGGCCCTCGGTGGACATGACCGACGACGATGGGCCGCTCGTCGACGCGCAAGCGACCGGTCGGCACCAGCGGTCTCGGCGCGGCCGGACCGGCGTCGTGGAAGCCATGGTGGGTACTGTACCCCCGCCGGTCGGGGCGCCCCCCCCCCCATGGCCACGACAGCCGCCAGAAAAGCAGACCTCACCACGGGGGCGCGGAAGTTTCGTGGCTGGCCCCGCACGGCGCCACCAGACGCGGCGGAGGCGTCCCCATCCTCGTCTCGCCACTGCCGACGCGACGCCCCCAGCCACAGCAGGCAGGGAAGGGGCGCAAACAGCGGTCATCAGCGCCGGCAGCGAGTACCGGTATGGCCAGGGGGAGACGAAGCGAACAAGGGCCAAACAGGCGAAATCACAGACGTGGTAGACCACGCCGATAGAATGCGAGCGCGCAGACGACAGCAAGCAACGGTGCCTGGTTGTCCAACGGGGACAAGGTGTGGGCGACGGCGAACACCGCAGGGCCCCGCAGCTGCGAGTCATCAGGAGTATGCGGGCGCAGGCTGTGACACTCGGTCGTCATTAGAGAGGTTTGGTGGGTATTTTCGGCCATAGATTGATAGGGCATCACGTGGTAACGAGGCTATGTATCATACGTACGGCTCCTTACCTAGCTAGATAGGTAGGTACCTACAGTAGAGCGTCATGAACAGAATAGGTATGTATGTACCCCCCGTGGCTAATCGGGATCAGATAGGTACCCACGGAACTGTGTCTGTACCTCTCACCAGAAATGAACACCCGGGGTTTTGTACGTCTCCGGCTCCGCTCCTTCACTCTGAAGTCGCTTGGGGAGTTGGGGCAGAGCATCGCCACTGCAGCTGCACCGGCAGCGCCGGCGGCGGCTGCGGCAGCGGGGGTGCTGGGGAAAATGGGTGCTGGCGCCGTCCCCGCCTGTCCGCCCTTGGCGCGCCCGTCGTGGTCCCGCGACGACCGTGACGTGGGTGGTGGCAACCACCTTAGCAGCAGCCGCTGATACAAACAGCCGCTGCAGCGGCGGGCAGATGGGCCGCACTGAGGAAGCAGAAACGGAGGGAGGGGGTCTGCGAGTTTCCTGATCCCGCAGCCCTTCGTGTGGATCCGTCCGAGGGGCGGGCGGCGGTGTGGCCGTCATTGTCACCCACCCTACAGGTGCCGGCTCCACCTGAGGGTGGCCGGGCGGCGGCGGGTCCTAGTTTATGGCTGCTACTGTCGGCGCCACCCCCGCTCCATTCCCAAGCCGCCCCCGCCCCACCACCCCCGCGGCGGACCCTGTCGCTTCTGTCGCCGGGCCGCTGGCTGCGACATATCGGCACGTGGCGGCGACCGCTGCCGCCCAGAGTGCGGCAACCGGCCTCGCTTCCACCGCTACCGTCTCTACAGCGACAGCCGCCGCGGTGGCGCTCGCGGGCGGGTGAATGGAGGTGTGACGGCGGCATTGGTGGTATCGGTGGCGGCATGGGTGGTATCGGTTGCGGCATTGGTGGTATCGGCGGCGGCATTGGTGGTATCGGCGGCTTCATTGAAGGCGGCAGCCTGCCGTCCCACTCCCCCCGTAATGCCGCTGGTCGCGACGTGGCCGCCGCGGGCGGCGGTGCAGCGGCGCAGCATCAATCACCCGCCGGCGGCTGACGCCCGAGAGAGGGAAGGACTGCCGGAGGGGCGGCGGCGGCGGTGACGGCATGGACGTCGGAGTGTGGTATCGAGAACGCGGTGAGTGGAGTGGCGCACTGATGAATGGAACACATGGGGCGCCCCATGTGAAGGGGAAGCGTGCTTTGCGCGTCCGGCCGCCGCCCCACCCACCAGTCGACGGCGGCGAGCGCCACCCCCGGGAGGCGGAAGGCAGGGCCGATGGGGCCCCGCCAGCTCGACCGCCCGCCCGCCGTCTGTGCGGCCGGTGACCGGCGGCTGCACCCTTCAGCCCGCCTCTTACGTGGAGCGCAGGCGCCAGACGGGCACACGGCGGGCACGGCCCTTTCCTGGTGGCTTGCGCAGGCCCGCGACGGCCTTAAGGGTGGCCTTGGAGATGCTCATCTGCCGCACCGAGTCGCCCACGGCCGAGCGAAAGTGGGCCATCATCGCCGCCGACGGCGCCGCGCCGCCGGGGACGCCCACGCACCTGCACAGGCAGGAGGCCGCTGTCATGGCCTCAGCGTGTACAACACGCACGACGCGGTCCTTGGGCACTACATGAGGCAAGAAAATGGGGAGGAGGGGGAGGGCGAGGGGCATGGGCGGGGCCCCTCGTACAACAAAGATGTGGGGACTCACGGAGCCTGGCGATGTATGGGGGAGGAACGTGGACCCGAAGCTTGGGCGTCTTGCTGAGCGCTGAGGGCCAGAAGCAACGTCTCGAAGCCTGTTCAAGCCAAGACCAAGCGTACCCTGTGCGGTGGGCTTCACAGCCACACCTTGCTCATGATACCAGGCAAGGAAACAGGGGCTGCATCAGAGAGGGAGGAGGAAGGGGTGCAGTCGGAAGTTATGTGTATTCGTCATGATGGAGCCAGTCCTGTAGGGCGCGCGCAAAGACGCGGCGGCGCAAACAAACACAGGATTGAGACGATGGCCCCACTCTCCCACGCCGCTGCGCAAACACATCCGATGGCGCACGGGCGGGCAAAAGCATCACCAAGAGCAGCTCCCTTCCCCCCCCCCCCCCCCCCACCCCTAAAAACTTAGGGAGACGGAGACCTAGACGTAATCCCCCATGCTCTTGATAAGCGGCCGAACGGAGGCGGCAGCGGCCGCCGCGTCCGTCAACGCCACCGACTCTAGCTGCATCAATGGCGCAGATGGGTCGAGCGCGGCGGGGGAGCGCACCCACTGCCGCCCCAGCCACTCCCGGTGCTCCTCATCCGCCACCACCTCGGCCCAGGTGAGGCCCATCGCCTCGCCAAGCCCCGGGCCGAGCGCCGCCTCGAGGTCCTCCACAAGGTCCACATACACGGTGGCCGCCCATGCTGCCCGGACGGCGCCGCCCACCACCCACGACGCTGCGGCAGCCGCTGCCCGCCACGCCACGTCGGCGCCCAGCACATAGAGCGACCGTATCCGGGGGGCACCCAACCCCGCCGCCTCAAGCGTGGCCGCCAGCGTGCGCGCCGCCGCGGTCGATGGGCGGCCACCCCCCCCGTGGGTAACGAGCACCACCACCAGCGGGGTGGACGGCGCGACGGGCGCGAGCGCCGCCGCCACCGCAGCGCCCACGCTGTCCGCGGGGGACCCTGCCGGTGGGAGCAACGCTGCGTGGAGCGTCAGCACGGGGTAGCCCGTCCGGTCCGTGGCGCCCGTGAGAGTGATGTACGGCGCGGCGACGGCGGCGGGGAGGGGGGGAGGGGGGGGGGGGGTCAGCGCCCGGCCCTTGCCCTTGGATGGGGATGCCAGGCGGTCGCCGAGGTTGCTGGCCGCGAGGGGCGTCATGGGGAAGAGAAACGACGGGAGGGTCGCCATGGTTGGGGAGCGAAGGGGATGGGAGTGAGAAGTAGGGAGGGAAAGAACGGAAAGTGGCAGCGCCGGGGAAGACTCTGGAGGAGCGGAGCGTGTTGGCTCCGCGAGGCCAAGGGGAAGGGGAAGAGGAAAGCAACTTGGCATATACAGCCGCCGTAGAGTGGTAGGGTGCGTTGATGGTCGTGGGCGGGACGCGGGTGCAGACGGCAAGTGACGGAAGATGTCGTACGTGTGCCGGCCAGCAGAGCTCACACTGCACACCCGTTCCGAGTGGGCGGGCGGCAAAATGTAGGGGCGAGGGCGGGCGGCGACAGCGCTCCGGTACCCCCCGGCAGTGGATGGGGAGGAGGGGGGGGGGGCGGCCGCCAGCGTGGGGCGCGCACCCAGCCCCCCCACAGCCTCAGCCCACAGCGTGGGGCGCGGCGGTGACACGCGCCCAGCTCGGAACCGTCCCACCGAGTCCGTACCGTGTGCACCCCCCACCGAAAGGGTGCGCGCCCTAGCAACACCCCACCCCCTCCTCCCCTCGGCGCAGCAGCGCCGGCGCAGCAGTGAACCGCTCGTGGCGCAAGAGGGGCGGATGGGGGCGCTGGGCAGGGGGGGGGGAAAGGTCTGTTGGCTAGATTGGCCATCCGGCCGCAATGGTGGTGAATGGCCCCCCACCTCGTTAGCTAGCTACTCTCCCCCCGGGCCGCAGGGAAGCAGCCGGCTACGATCAGGCTGCGATGAACACCACGCCAGACCACGACTTGGGGTGGTGGTGGAGCCAGGGAGCATCACGAGCCCTGACTGAGGGGAGCGGGGGGGGGGAGAGCCACCGCTGACCAGGAGAGCGCGGGGGGGGGGTAACAGACACTGCACTCTGGGCCATACTGAGGGGGGGGGAGGGGGCGGAGCGGCTCGGGCGGCGGGACACAACAGCCCCGCCGCCACGCTGCACCGACGCTGCTTGCGCCACTGACACAGCCCGGCAAGGGGGGGCGACCGCCAGGCCTGGCGGGGGGGCCCCCCCACCCACCCGCTCCGTCGGCAGGTTGCGCAACCGCTTTCCTGCCGAGCCGACGTCGCGGCCGCGGCACCCCCCTCGCCGCCCGCGGGGGACACAAAAATGGAGGGGGCCGACCTCGTGCGCCACCCACCCCACACCACGTGCCAGCAAGGGTTGGGCGTGCGTGTGCTTTTTTACGAGAGCGTGGAGGATGTGGCGCGTCAGGGGCGTGGTCGGTGCAGGAGCGCTGCACACCACCCGATCCGGGCCCGAACCTCTCGCGTGGCCGTCAGGAGCAGATCCTGCAATGTGATTGGCCCCTTACGTGGAACGTGCTGCGCCAACGGCTCGCCAATGGACACGGACCACGCGGCCTCGGGGGAAAACAGTGTGACTCATTTTGCTCAAACACCAACAACATGTACTGAATCCAAGAATACTTGGTACTGTACAATTGCCAGGAATTAGTCCCGGCTTGATTTTAAAACAAAAGTTACTTTGATTGCATTTGAGCCTTGGACTGTCGGGGGCCCTTCCTTCCACTTGCGGGGCTTGCCAGCTGCGCATAGCACCCCCCCCTCCCCGCGCGAAAACGCCGCCCGACAGCCGCCGCGGGGCCCGCCAGCACCCGCCCTGCTTGCCTCCCTCGCCCACGGCGTCCGACTGCGCCTCCCTCCCCCCTCGCCTTTGCGCTTCGACCAATTGCTGTGTGAAGGGTGGCCTCTCCCTTCCCCTTGCCTCGGCCGTGCCCACATCACTGGTGTCGTGGACGGCACTGCTGGCCACGCCGGTGCGGGTCCCCCCCCGCTCTTCTTCGTTCTTCTCCCCCCCCCTCCGATTTTCCTCGCTGTACTGTGGTTTTGCGGTGCTGTTGCGACTCCGCGCCCCCCCCTTATTTCCGTTCTTTTTTTTTTCGGGACCCCTTCGGCGTCCAGGGAGACGGCCTTGGCGTGTTCTCCCTGCCCGCCAACGCTGTCGTCCGCGCTTGTGGCAGTACCCCAGCTACTCTCTCCTGGTGCGTTGCGTTGCGTCCACCCCCGCGGTCATTGCGGCGGTTGCAGCCGTGTCGGCCGTGCAGGCCATGGCCGTGATACCCCGCTGGCGAGCGACCCCCCCTGTGCACCTCGTCGGCCGGCCTTGGGGTGGTGCCCCCCTCCACCATCCGACGGGTGCCGCCTTCCTTCCGCCCCTACCCCCGGGGGCGGTGGTGCGGCCGTACCTGCGGCAAGGTACCCGGGGTTGGCGTGGGGGGGGATTTCCCCGCCGCGGCAGTGCTGGTATTCCCAACCGCAGTGGCGGCGGCGGCGGCGGCGGCGGCGGCGGCAGCAGTCGCACTGGTGGCCATGGCGGGGAATGTGGGGGCGGCGTGTGGCTGCTGCCACCGCCGCCGACATGGCCCGCACGGACGCGTTCCCCCCCTGTCGCGCGGCTGCCGTGGCCCATGCCCTCGTGGCGTCCCCGACCGCACCGGTCGTCTACGTCGCCTGCCGGTCGTGGGGTCGCCCACCGAGAGCGCCGTCGCGGCCAGGCCGACGCGACCGGCGGCGGGCCGTCGTCCCCCCGACCACCACTTTCGCCACCTCCGCACGGGGTCGGCGCTGCCGGCCCGCGTGGGGGGCGGAACCCGCCGCCGCGGAGCGGTGGCAGCGACGACGACGGCGGTGGCGGCAGCAGCGGTAGCGGTAGCGTCGGAGGCGGGCCGGGCTTCCCCTTCCCCCCTCCCCCCCCCCCTCGCCGCGGGCGCGGCGCCCCCCCTCATCCTCCCCTCACCTGTCAGGCCTGTGGGCTCGCCTTTCCGCGCACCTCTTGCTGTCGGTGGGCGACAAGAATGACTCGCTGTTAGCGGTGCTGGATTCGTGGTGGGACACCCACATTGGCCCGGTCGTGGCGCTGCCCCCACCGTCCTCCTCCCTCCGCGCCCTATCGGCGGGCGCGTTTGGGTTTCTCCGCTCCATTGCGCGGCGCCTGCTGTACGAGGAGGGGGTGGTGGAGGGGCTCGTCTCCCCCGCCCCGGGGGACAAGTACTATGTGGACCCGCTGGAGGAGTGGGGGGTGGTGGTGGTGGCGCCGCCGGGCGCGCCGCCGGCGCCGTCGCCGTCGGCCGCTGCATTGGGGGGGGGGGTGGCGTGTGTGGACTCGTTTGCCGAGGGTGTTGGCGGCCTGGATTATGCAGACTGGGACGGAGGGGGGGTGAGTCGAGAGGCAGATATCCGCCACACGGATGGCGCGGGTAACGCCCCGAGGTGACGCGAGCTTTCCCGGGTGCGTGGGGGATACGCTAGTCCTTCGCTGTTTGGGGTGCCACCCGGTGGCGGGGACGTTGCGGCAGCATCGCGAGGAAACGCCGGGGGGGGCAGCGTTGTTTTTCTTTTGTGGGGTTGGGAGCGCAAGGCAGCCACCAACACGGCTCGCTCTCTTTATTGTGTTATTGCTCCTGGTCGGCACTTTACTCCCTGCGCGGTTCTGTCGTATTGATCACGTGAGCAGTAGCGGCGGAGTGGCCGACGTTGCCCACACAGTCATACAGGACGTGGTGCGTCATCCAGGTGCTGTCCTCACCACCGCAACTTGCGATCGCGCCTCCAACCCTATCTTACCGTCTGGGCGACTTCTGGGTCAACGGGCTCACCTGCCTGTCAGACATACACCACTTGTACACGAGGCGGGCACTGCGTGTATCACCGACGAGCCCACCAGGTGCAGGGCATTCAAAAAGGAAAGACAATTCGGGAGAGTGCTTTCAACGGACACAGGCCCACACAAGAACGCGAGGAGCCACACGAGACAAACGGTGTAGCCATACAAATGGGCGGACACTGGCCTCGGCAGCAACCACAACAGGCAAGGTCCCCAGCATAACAGCATGGGACCATAACATGACACGTTGGTCTCAGCCATGAAACACTGCGCGGGCCGCCGACAGTCGGGACGAAGGGGTGCGAGGACATGGCATTGGCAAATTCTTTGACAGGTCAACAAGGCGAGGGAGGAAAAAAAAAAAGCGGTGGCACGGACTACAAGCCACTCGTTGCGAGCTATCGCAGCACGCCCATCTCAGTGGGCAGCGCAAATAGCTCAGTTCCGCCGGTCGTCAATGGTGCCGAAGAAGTCCTCGTTGTCCTGAGACGGGAAAGCGGGAAAGATAAAGCAGTAGTACATCGATAGGGAGCAGACAACAGGCAACGTTAGAAACTATATGGTACCCACATGGGAGGACTGCTGATGCGGTCATACATCGGGCATGGCTTGCCTACACATGCACGGCACAACCTCAGTCGATAGGAAGCACCAAAAAAATAAATGCATACGACAAGGTGCATACCTGCGACGAGCCAAATTGCAGGAACAGGAACAGGAAGACGGCAGGAATGCCCAGCAGCGGGATGTACAGGAGGGCGTTGTCAATGCCGAGGCCCTCGCCCGTGCCCTCAGTGGCCAGAGCGGGGGCAGCCACGGCAAGCGCCGTGAGCGACGCAGAAGCGCGGGCAGCAGCACGGCGAACTGGCGCCACCGACATACGCGGCGCGGCCACAACGGTGGACGCGCGGCGGGGGGACGCCTTCAGCAGCGGGGCCGAGGCCACAAACGCAGTGTTCATGATGGGGGGGGGGGGGGGGGGGGGGGAAGGACAAGCGACAGCAATGGATCAACGAGTGAAAGGGGGAGAGGGAATGTGCAGGGAGGAGGAACGTGTCGACGGCGGGGTGGAGGGCGGAATGATGTGTTGTAGGGCGGGGTGGGACTGGAAGACCGCCCAGGCGAGATGAAGCACGAAAGTGGCTCCAGAAGGGGGGGCCAGTCGACCGTGCGTTGAGGGCACCCAGAGCGCAGCACGTGGGGCTGGGCTGTCCCCAGATCCAGCGGATGGCTCATCGAGATCAGGTACACGTGTCGAAGTCGAATCTCCACGAACTCAGTACTTCTCGAACTGCATCCCACATCTTTGTGTACTTTGTGGGCAAAGTGCCTAGCAACTACGCTTGCATTACAGTACACTAGATATCTCCAGAGGGGGCTTCCAACGTGCTGATGGGTCGAAGAACGCCGTGTGCGTGATCCTCGTCGCTAAGCGAATGCCGTCGCTCTTCCTCCTGACCTGGACTCTGCCACTGCTTTTCATCCCCTGCCCGTCACGTCGCGGCGTGCCCTTGACTCAGCTGTGACACCTGGAAGACTATCCACGTTCTTTTAGCTGCTGCGCCGCATCCCTTCCGCTCATCCTCTCGACATCTCTGTCCCGTCATGGCGTTTGTACCGTCGCCTGCCCGGGCGGTCGTTGCCCCACCCCCCACCTCCCTTCGGGCCTCAGCTTTCACCTGCTCCCACCCACCAGCACGCTACGCCGCTGTGGCCGCTCCTGCCTGCCGGCGCAGCGCTGATGCGCGGTCGCCCGTGCAGATGGGCATTTTCGGGCTGGGTGCCCCCGAGATTGCCGTCATTGTCGGCGTTGGCCTGCTGCTGTTTGGCCCCAAGAAGCTGGCCGATTATGGCAAGAAGGCAGGCAGCCTAGCGGGGGACGTCAAGAAGGCCACCGCTGAATTCCGGGACGCCATGGACGAGAGCCTCACCGATGCTGACGCAGAGATTGAGGCGCGCAAGGCGACGAAGCCCATGGTTGTCGAGGCCAAGGACGTGACGCCTGTGCCAGAGGCCAAGGACGTGAAGGTTGTGTCAGATGCCAAAGTGGTAGAGGCAAAGAAGGAAAAGCGGGAGGCATGATCCGGGCAGGTCGATTGGAGGGGGGTGCTCAGCCACACAGCGGGAAGGCCGCACCCCCGTTCATTTCACTGCCCATTAGTCTGTGGCGTTGTGCTGGAGCGGGCGGGGCGTTGCGATGAGGAACCGCTGCTGTGGGGTGACTGCGCGGGGCTTTGTAAAGTGTCTTGTTTTATTGGTCGCGAGTGCTATACGAGTGATTGGCAGCAGCGCTCACTTTAGGAGGTAAGTGGCGTCGGCGTCTTCGTGAGTCGTCCCTGTCAGATCTGCATACAGAAGAACAGACTCGACAGCCGCGACAACCAAGGGGCTCTTGGGCGCTACGGGGCTACGCAGCCATCCGTTCCAGCCGTAGCGAGCCCCGCGAATGAGGGTACTGCATGAGCAGGAGAAGCTGCTTAGATCCCAGGGAATGTGTCACACATCCTGCACGGGAAGAAGCCAAGGAGCGTCACAGTATCGACATAAAATGCACGCAAGGGCGTAGCAGCGATGGCGCCACTCATCGCACTCACAAACAGGCACAAAAAAAAACAAAAAAACAATCGACAAGACCACATCGCTTGCATCAGCATCCTACGAGTCGGTCATCGCCAGGTCGCCACGGGTGTCCTTTCCCACAGCCGCCGCGCCCGAATTGGCATCAGCATCACCACAAGCCTGCAACCACCGCTCCAGGAGTGTCGCGCTCTTACGCACGCGCGCCACCAACGTCACCACCGCCGGGTGCGACCGAAGAGCGTCAACGGTGAGCATGGAGCGCAGCGCCCGCAGGGCGCCACGCACCGCCTCGTCCTGCCGCTGCACCTCCTGTCGAACCGCATTCTCCTCCACCCGCTTGAATAACACCTCCCCCAGTGCGGTGGCCAGCAGCGGTGTGGCGTCTCGGAGGCCCGACACGAGCGCCGCGGGTGCAATCGCCGACGAGCAAGCAGCGAGGGCGGCCTGGAGCGTGCTCGTGGCCAGTGGACCCACATCAGCGTGGCCATCGCGCAGGCCGCGGGACACCACATCCGCCACGTCCTTCCCAGGTAGCGACCGGGGCGCCGTGTGGAGCAGCGTGATAATAGCACCGAGCGCCGCCTTGCGCAGCTCAAGACCGCCGTCTTCCTTCACGCGGAAGGGACCCAGGTCCACCATCCGCACGAGGCTCTTGTCCTCCTCCGTCTCACCAAACAAGCGCGATAGCAGCGGGGCGCTGCCGCTCGTAGCAGCGGCCGCAGTGGCGTCATTACTCGTCGACTCGGCGGGGCGGAGATACTCACGCAGCAGCGCAGGCCGCCAGCGAGCCAGCGCGCCCAGCGTCTGAAGTGCCCCCTTTCGCACCGCAACTCCCAAATCACGCACGCCGACCAACCCCAAAAAGTCGCTCAGCACGGGCGTAAGGGCTGCGCCTAGGTCATCCTTGCGGTCCGCAGCAGAGGAGGCACCGACGGGAACGCTGCCATCACTGCCGGTACCATCCGCGACGCTGGTGTCGTCCGCAGAGGGCAGCGAGCCAGACACGGCGTACTTCACGGCCGTGACGGCCACGGCCCGCAGTGTGGAGGATGTGCCTTTCACACCGTCCACAAGCCACGGCACGACAACCTGCGGCTGAGCGGCCGCAAGCATGCCTAAACACTCGGCCGTCGCGGTGCGGATAGATTCTTCGCCAGAGCTCTTCGCGTCGCGCACACCCGTCTCACTGGCACGCCCAATCGCCCGCTCAACGGCCATGGGGTCCTCGGCATTTGCGTCACCCCCACCAGCCGCCGACGCGACGTCGGCGGAAACTGTGGCGGCGGCGCCTCCCCCAGACGCTTCCACAGTTTCGACCAGCAGTGGCAACAGCAAAGGAATTGCAATAGCCAGTTGTTGCCGGGGAGATGAAGCCACTGCCTCCTTCACAGCGAGTAGCAGCAGGTAGCGCTGTGATGAGGGACGCTCCCGGATAAGCGTAACGAGCCGCTGCACCCCCGCACTGCCGCCATCGCCAGTAGAGAGCGCTCCGCCAGCCATTGCACCGAGGGCTGTTGCTGCCGCAGTTTTCAGCTCCTCCTCCCCGTCGCCCCCCAGCACTTCCAGGACAGCAGCCCACACAGCCGACTCACACTCTCGAGGGATGAGAGCACAACGGCCCACCTCGGCAATAACCGCCAAGGCGAACACCACAGCCTCGCCTCTGCCGTTTCCAGCACCGCCGTGGACATCACGCACAAATGCAGACATGGTATCTACACGGGCGGACGGGTCGTCAGACGACCGCACAACCGCCGCAACACAGCGGGCAGCGGTCTGGATCTGGAGGCGCGTGGTGCCGCCCCTGCCACCGCCACCTCCACCGGAAGCTTCCGCGCCCGATGAGCCTGCCGCGCCACTGCTGCCGCCGCCCGCCCCTGCAGGAGACATGGTAGAACGGATGGACAAGAGGAGGGCATCGCACTTCAACGACGACGCGTTGGCAACCGCCAGCGCCGAAATAAAGTCCAGCAACGCCTCCAGAGCGGTACCCTGCAGGAGAGGGGACTGCACAAGCTTAATTGAAGCGGGGAACACGCCCGACGAAACCACCGCGTCGACCGCAACACTGCCCCGCATCTTGACCACAGTCGCCGCAAGCCCTAACGACAGAGCCGCCACACGTGGGTCCCCGTCGCCCACCAGAGCAGCAACGTCCGGCAGCCGCGCCGCAGCCAGGTCGTTCTTGCTGGCATCACCCAGGATGCCACCACGTGTCGACGCCAAACAGGTGAGCGCATCCAGCGCGGCAAGCCGCAGGGACCGGTCGGTCTTGCGGAGGAAGCCGCCCAACATTGACGCAAACTCCTGCTGCACGTCGGCGTCAACGGGTACAGTGGAGCCACAGCAACGCGAGAGCGCGAAAATTGCGGGCGTGCGGGTCACCTCATTCGTGAGGCGCGCCAGTAGCAGGCGGGGCGCATCGGCACGTGACTTGGGGTCCAGCTCTGTGCCATACTGAGAAAAAGTGGCAGCCACAACACGCAGAGCGGCGGCCTTGACCTCGGAATCCTGCTCCCGCCCCGACAGCCGCGTCACTGCTGCCTCATAGATGCGTGTTACCGCCGGAGACAAGCTGGCCCGCACCGAAGAGGGGCCAAACGTGTCGACAAACACCTCGCACAGCCGCAAGCTCTCTGCCGTGACCTTGTAATACCGATCGTCCGCCACATCCAAAACCGCCGACACCGTGCCTGGCAAGGTAGCCGCCAAGCACGTCGGTCCGCAAAAGCGCACGATGGCATTCAGTGACAACAAAGCCTCTATCCTGAGGGTCGGTGAAGAGGACGACGCCGCGGACGAGCCGCCGAGTGCACGACACAGCTCCCCCACCAGAGAGGCCACCCGAGGTGCCACCGTGGCAGGCGACGCGACCGTGACCAGCCGTCGCAACACGGCGGCGGCGGCGGCACGGCTCTTGCCGTTTCGGCTGGCATGCAGCTCACCGCGCAGCGAGCGCAACGTGCGGCCGGCACGGGCAGTCACGGCTTCCACCGCCGCAGCTCGGGCAGCCGCCTCCACGTCCGCGTCACCCACAAACGCAGGCACATGCACGACAGGAAGACCTGACTTGGTGCTGGGCGCAGTCGCGGACAAGTTGGCGGCGTTGGCGGCACCCAGGTCAGACGAAGCCGCCCCGGATGCGGGCGGAGATAGCGGAGACGGTGCAGACGCAGCCGCAGTGGATGCAGCCGCGGACGCCATGCGCGAAGCGGACGACGACAACGGAGACGCAATAACAGCCAGGAGGCCGCTGAAAGCATCAAATATGTCCAGCTTGACAACCTCCTCCCGCTCCGTAAAGCGCGCCGACAAAGCCTGCGAGATTGATACGTAAGTGTCCCGCGACGAGGCCCCTCCCACCGCCGCCATCACCCGTGCAACCTGCACCAGCGCGTGGCAGAGCCGCACTGCAGCACGACGCACCTTCCAACTGGCATCCTCGTCATCGGAGTAGTCGCCCTCATCTTCCCGGAAGCCGTCCTCGTCGTCCTCGTCGACGTCAGCACCGCTCCCATCCACGTCCTCCTCCATGTCATCACCTTCCAGGCCGCTGTCTGCTCCGCCAGCAGTGTAGTTCGGATCGTGCTTGGACAGTGCCAGGGCCAGCGGGAGCACGTCCGACACGTACGGCGCCATGGGGCCGGGTACTTGTCGCACGAGACTGTCCAAAGCAGTGAGCGCCACCTCGCGCTGCTCGTCCCGTGCAACGTCATAGGAAAAGTCTTCCCCATCGTCGTCGTCGTCGCCTCGCGACACAGACGCAATGGACACCAACGGGGGTACAATGCCGCCGAGGTGCGGCACCAGACGTCGACCTGCCGACCGGGCGAGCGCCGACACCAGCGCCACCCCCGCCGTAGGCGATGATTCCAGCGCGGCGATGCCCGCCCGAGTAATGTCCCCCAAAGTATCCAGCGACGCTGTGGCAGCCAAGGCTGCAAGCGCAGCCACAGCTCGGCGGCGTACAGACGCATCGGTGAGCGTCATTGCAGGTAGGAGCGCATCGCGCGCCTTCGAATGGGAGCTCACAAGCTGCCGCGGAAAGCGCAAAAGTACGTCAGCAAGCAGCTCCAGCGACTCGAGCACCCCGGCCGCGAGCCAGCTGTTAGCGGGCGCGCCCACCGCAGGCAGAGCAGCCAGCAGGCGAGATGCCAGCGGGGACACGATGGCTTCGGCCGAAGGGCCGCCGGGGGGGAGGGTGGCAACCATAGACTTGAGGGCCAGTCCCGCTACGTCCCGCAGGGACTTGGACCCCGGCACTATGTCCCCGCTGCCGCCGCCAGACGACGAGCGACCAGAGCGACTTGACGACGATTTGCCCGTCGACGCATCCGCCTCCGGCAAAACGTGCACAGACAGCTGGGCGGCGATGGACGAAGCAGTATTGGGGCTGACACGAGCAGCGAGCAGCGGCAGACACTTCATCGCCAGGCCTTGCACCTCTGACGACGGATCTCGCAGCAACTTGAGCACAGCCGTAGACAGCTACAAGACGAATAGTCGCAGGCAAAGAGTATGGGACCACCAGAGATAACCAGACCACCGAGAACTGTGTCAGATGACGGCACCGGCCGGGCCAACAACAAATGTGCAGGGTCGCACATATCCACGGGCGACGCGTGGCCTCACCCAGAGCACAATAAAACACAACGCAAGCAAGATGGATCCGGACATACCCTCTTTTGCATGGACTCGTCTGCCGAAAAAGCCGGCTTCTTCAGCTCGTTGAGCAGGTCCGACGTGGCCATGAACCGAAAGTCCCGGTCATCCGACTCAAACTGGGCCAGCCATGATGTGGGGGTGGAGTGGGACATCGCTACGGTCCCGAGCGAGCCGCAACAAGCACCCAAGACCACCCCTGCTAATGCCGACAGGCCGCAAGGTTAGCGATGACCGGCAGACCTCTATGATGCGACCGCGGCAGTGCTCCCGTATGCTCGAGGTGGGCGCGCCAGAGCAGTGATGCGCCGCACGCTGGCAGCAGTCGCCCAGCTGCCCCGGAAGACTCAACAATTACATGGGTTTCTTGTTCAAGATCACGTCAGCGCAACGGGCATGCATCCACCGAGCGATCTGTTTCGAAAAGCGAAGCTTCAAAATCCGGCAGGATGCAGATGAACAAAAAGTCCTCTAGACTTTTACAGCACACTGCAGAAGTCCTGAACTCCTTCCCCGTCTCCACCACCACCACCACCACCACCGCCACCACCACCGCCACCGCCGCCGCCGCCCCGGCCAGCAGAGTCGTCGCGGTGCCCCCCCGCAGCGGCGCCGCTCCTCCCCCCCCCCCAGGACGACCCCTCTCACCCCCCCCACCACCACCACCACAACCACCGCCGCCAGTGGCGGAACCCTCCCCCCCCTGCGGCTCGAGCAGCCGCAGCACGCGAAGGCGCTCCGTCGGCCGTTGCCGCGGCGGCGGCTGCACCCCCGCGATCGCCGCGAGCAGCGACGGCCGCGGCAGGCCAACATTCGCCGCCATCAGTGGGTGCTGCAGAGAACAGCCGCGAACAACCACACTCCCCCCAGCGGCGGCGGTGCTAATGCCGACGGTCGCCACGCCGCCGCCCCCACCGCCACCGCCGCCGGCCGCCACCCCGCGGGACAGCAACGGCAGCAGCGGTGCAGGCCGCCGCCGCCGCCGCCGCCGCCGCCGCCGCCGCCGCCGCCGCCGCCGCCGCCGCCGCCGCCGCCGCCGCAGCCGCCGCCGCCACTGCCCGGCGCCCACGGGGACGCTTCCCCCGCCGTCCCCTCCAAGCCGCCCGACGACGCAGTTGCACGTGCCGACGGGGAGGCGGCGGCCCGCTTCGGCCGCGAGAGCAGCCCCGCGCGGCCACCCAGCGACGCGGCGCCCCGCGGCACGGGGCTGGAAGGCGAGTCCGACGGGTGGGCGGCGGCGGCGGAGGCACCGACGGGAGCGCCCGTCCCCCCCCCCCCCCCCCCCGCACTGCCCGCGGCGGTGACGGCACGGTTCACATCGGCGGCGACTGTCGTGGTGCAGAGAAAGGCGCGTTGCCCTCTTTACTCTCGGACCATGCGGTCTCACGCCGTGCACATAAAAGAACCCACCGGCCCGTCGGGAATCCCGACCCAATCGACCCACCCCAGTGCGATCGATCACATGTCCTTGTGAAAATCTGACTGCAAACGATCTGAGCTACGAACGGCGCTTCAGCCACAGGGGACCTCCGGTCCAGCAGATACGCACCTTTTTTCCATCCGGTCACTGGCCGCAGCCCTTTGGATGGTCTATTCTGCCCTTTGGGCAACCATGCCACTTTCTACATCTTCCACACGGGACCTTGCCAGCCACAAACGTTCAGAGAAGCGGTCGAAAAAGTCACCCAGAAGATTTTGTACCCCCTGTGGTAGGAAGAGCATTTCACTGCAGAAGAAAACTCTATAGTCAGCTGTGAAGCTCTTGAGTTGCTCTTTCGTTTGGTGTGTGCAGCGCTGCTCGGGAACCCTGGCTTCATTGAGTTTTTCTCAAGCAAAGATGGGGGTTGCCCATCGGCCTTATTGTATGAGATACACCTTTAGTAGAACGCCACATACCTAGAAGAACTTTTATTCAATGACTTTGATTTAATGTTTGGTTTTCGAAAGCGAGGCCTGATGCGAATGTCCAGACAGGTCCTTTCACAGTTCGCCGGCGTCCAAGAGCCCCACCACAGCTTTGGTGAACGCATGCAGTGGGAAACCCATGACGTTGTAATAGCAGCCGGCAATGCCCGACACGAAGGACCCACCAATGCCCTGCAAATCAAAACACGGGAGTCCAACACCCATCGCGAGCATGGTGATCCACAGTGCCGCACTGTGCGGGCACAGCGGTGATATCGTCAGAAGTCCACTTCGGCAATACGATACGTACTGCAGACAACAGTTGAGCAAAAGTGTCTCTCAAGCAACACCAAAACAGCGCAGACAGTATGCAAGGCACGTACCTGAATTCCATACGACCCGGCCTTGTCCATGGGCTCGCCTGTCCGAATGTATGCCGCTATTGTCTCACTTGAGAGCGGTGCAAAAGACACCTTCGTACTCTCACACAGCACAGACGCGGGTGAGGTTGCGTTCGACAGGGAGGGCGTGAATAGCGCCACTGCCGACAGGACCTCGTGCTCCCGGCCGCTGCGTCAGTAGAGTGCAATCATACGCCGCATCCAGATGAGGCACAAACTGCACAACGTCAGAATTCAGAGAGGACCCACAGCTCACACATCACGCATCGTCTTCTTCAGCACACCAATGGTCCTGAACTGGACATGTCGGCATCACTGGACGTACCTGAGTGTTGACAGCATGTCAAAAGCGGCAGCTTCAGAGCGGGGTTTCTCCAGAATGCGGCCGTCCACAACTACCACGGTGTCAGAGCCAATGACGAGGTCCACGGCAGAGTGGTCACCAACGCCGCGCTCGCCGGAACCAACCACCTTGGTAGCCAACTCTGCGACCACTGCCGCTGCCTTCATCGACGCGTTCTTTCTCACGTAGTCTGCAGGCGACGGGAAAGTCGCCTTGTCCAGGTCTTCTTCAAAAGAGCTGACATGCACCTCGTGAGAGAGGCCTAGGCGGGCATGCGTGGAAAAAAAAAAGGCAGTATCGCAGTTTCCAAAGACCAACCCACAGCGACTCGCAGGAAGCATCAGCATTGTGCGGATGCTGTCAGTCAGCCTGCGCGAAATTCTATGCGCACAGGTGTGGTGCAGAAAACTGTCATGCCTGTCCATGACGACAGGCAGCAAGAGGCCCGCTTGAGCTCGAAGACGTACCTAAGATGGTCAGAATCTCCCGGCGCCGTGGGCTCCCGCTGGCGAGAACAATGCGCTTGGCGTTCAGGGCTGCCATGTGTTGGATGATCATGGTGATGGCAGCAATGGTAGTCCCAGCATGCAGCGGAAGACAGGTCTCTCGGCGGCGAAGATGCACTTACCTCGGGTGAGCGATGCTCTCGCTCTCTTGACCACTTGGAGGTGCGTAATGCGCTCAGAAACATTTCGTGGCGTTCCTGTTCACAAGTCTGCATCAATTGATTCTCTCATGTTTTGACATGTGTGCGCCAACTGCAACCGCCGTTGAGAAGACACTCTGAACTTCTGTGAACTAGGGCATCCCATGGGGGCTACCTCGTGGTGCTTACATGCACGAGGCTTACGTATATGCACTGCGTTCTACTTTTCGACGCCGTCGCACACCTCCACGTAAAGTTTAAGCTTTAGGCTTGGGTACCACGCCCCGCACGTGATGTAAAATTACGACACTACTACTGACTCCAACAGCTTCGGCTGCCGTCGCCTCCACCCGCGCTGACCATCACCGCCGCCGCGACCACCGGCCCCACATAGCCAGTCTGGACCTAATGTCGACCATTCTCGATGAGATCCTTGGTCTCTGTGTACTGCATGAGATGCACGACATACCACTTTGTAGAGGAGACTGAGGGGAGCCAGATTGTACTTTTTTATTTTCTGAGTGCTCTTGTTCTCTCTGAGCTATGAGGAGAAAAGGCAAAAGTAGTGTCAGTTATCTGCTCACTAATGTTGACCACGTTTTGGGGCCAATGCGGGCACCCGATCTGCTCTCCGGCGCGGGCTGCGGTGCGCTGCAAGCGAATCATTCTTGCTGAGTGTGGCCCGACCACCCCTTTGGTGCCACAAGGGTGCCGAATGTCTCCGAGAATAATACACTCTGTAGCAGAGAAAAAAGCACAGCAAAAAGAGAGTTGAGGCTCAGGTCTTGATGCATGACAAGAAAAACAACAACGGCTATGTGTATCCATTTTTGGAGGGCCTGATGCCCAGGCCATGTGTGCTTCTCTTGTTCTTGACTTGGAAGTAGCAAAAAAAAAGAAAAGAAAATACTTCGGTCACGAGTCTGTCTCCTGGGGGCCTCCAGGAGACCCTGGTGTGGTCAACATTTTCGACAGTGGTCGACATTGCAACCAGACTAGCTATGGACGGCTGCGTCGCGTCGGGGAGGGACTGCCTGAGGGGGCATAAGCCACAGCGGGCCTCCGCCGCCCGCTGAAGTATTCTGACAGCGTTGTGGCTGGCCTTCCTGATGACCTACAACGAGGAGAGAAGGACATTGGCAGAGGTGGGGCGGAGGGCATCAGTGGGAGTCGGGTGAGGCTGCATTGGGTGCGGCTGCGAATGTTCTTTCTTTGGTACGGCATTGACTCCGCAATGCTATGTACTTGGGACACTCATTGAAAATAAGTATGTAGGCTACTTTATACGTGACACGCTGACAAAAGGGCGAGATTACGACGTGATCGGGCGTGATTGGGCGTGATCGCATGTCACGCCCCGGTTTTGGGGGCGTGATACCCAAGCCTACCTCCACGACACTCCCCAAACGCAGCCGCAAGCGCACCGCCGTCCGCCGCCACCGTCTCGTGGTTGGCGGACAACGCCGCCGTCCCTGGCGCAGTCATCCGTCGCGGCGCCATCGCGGGGGGATGCGAGGGCCATGTCGACGAAGGCGGAAAGGCGCGCGGCGAAGGGGGCGTCCCCCCGTCGTGGTGTGGCCAGCCGCCGCCGGAGACGGCCGTGCTGCCGCCATGAGCGGCCGACGACGGTAAAGGGGGCGGCAGCGGCGACAAAACGTTGAGGGTGGGCGGGCAGACGAGGGTGGATCGCGCCTACCTGCCTGTTGCCAGCTCCCCCTCCGGGCTGTCACCGCCAACGGCCCCGCCAAGCATCCCAGCCGGCATGAACACCTTTGTTGCCGAGCACCACCGCCGTGCCGGCTTGCCGGATGGTCGCCGACGGCGCCACTGTCGGCGCCGTCTTGGCGATGCGCATCCTCCAGCGCGTCCGCCGCCGCAGCCGCGGCGACGACCACGTCTACCGTATCCCCGCCCGATGCCGCCAGCCCGTTTGCCGCAGCAACCTGGCCGCCGACCACCGGTGGCATGCCGTCGCGGCTAGTCGTCCTCAGCGCCGCCGAGCGGCCATCCCCTCACCCCCCCCGCGCGACAGCGGCCGCGGCCATCTCTGCAACTTGTGCCCGCGGGCGCAGCGGGGGCGAGGAAGGTGTAGGTGCGGGAGAGAGGGCGGCGTCGCCGTCGGCGGCGCCGTCGGGCGCACGCTTTGCCGCCCACCCGCCGCCGCGGCCGCCGCCCGCGCGCGCCGCGGGTCGGGCGTTGAGGGCGGCGGCAGCGACGGCAAGGTCGGCTGCGCCCGGGTAGGCGGCTGCGGCCGGCGCACCCCCCCGCCCCCCCCCCCCCCGGAGTGCCCCCGCGGGCTCCCCCCTCGGGCACCCCCGCCACCGCCGCCGCCGCCGCCAGTCCGTACGGCCGGCCCGTCCGCTCGTATACCAGGTCCGAGGCGCCAAAGAGTGCCGACAGGCCCGCCGCCGCGGGGGGGTAGCCGACGGCGAGCACCCCCGGGTCGGCCGCCGCGGCGGCGGCGAGCGCCGTCACGACGGGGGGGGGGGTGCGCCGGGCGGGACGGACAGCCGCGCGGGGAGGCCGACCCAGTCGTCGGCCGCGGCAGCGGCGGCGGTGGTCATGTCTGCGTCTGCATCAGCGGCAGCGCAGCCGCGGGCGGCGGGCAGCCAGCCCGCCGACAGCAGCGGCGGCGGGTCGTCGGCAGCGGCGCGTCGACGACCACCCAGTGCGCGACGCCGCCGCGCAGCCGCCGCTGGCGGTCGAGCGTCACGCCCACGAGGACCGGGTGGAGGGTGAGGGGGGACAGGCCGTGATGGGCTCCCCGAGCGCCTCCCCATCCCCGTCCGCGTCGTCGTCGGCAAATTCGCCTGCGGCGTCGCGACGACCCGGCCACGGGCCATTGCCGTCGTCGCCGTCGTCGCCGTCGTCGCCGTCGCCGCCGATAAGAGCGTCACCGAGAGGGGCGGCGCCGACGAGTGCGGGTGGCCGCCCCTTGGCGCCCGCGACGACCAACGGACCCGCCGGGCGGTGGCAGCCGCGAGCGCCTCCCCCCCCCCGCCACCCCCACCGCCGTGTTAACGTCCGCGTCCACCACCCCCACCGTCAGTAGCAGCTCCACCTCCCGTGGGGGGGCTGCGACCGCCGCACTTGCAGAACGGACAGCGTCGGCGCCCCCCCCCCGGATACGGGGGCCAGGGTGGGCACCTCTGCCCGCGCCGCCGCCACCGCCGCCCGCCGCGTGACGCCGACGCCGGCGACGCCCGGCAGCTCGCCCGCGTCCACGCGCTCCCGCAGGCGGACGACGAGCGCGTCGAGGACGGGCGCCGCGGCGGCGGCGGCAGCGTCGGCGGTGCCGCCGCCACCACCGGGAATCTGCGCAACAAGATCTCCGCGCGACGCACCCCGATTCGTCCGGTTGGTGCCCCGGTGGCCGAGTGGTCATTGGGGCAGCCGCCACCCCCTGGAGGTCTGGGTGGCCCCGCGCGAGGTCCACCGTATAGATTCAACCATACCTACCCACATTACAGCTGGAGGCGCACCTGGGAAGGGGCCACCTCTCCACCGCCTCGCCCCCCGTGGTGGGCCACCCGCCACGGAAATGGCGCGTCCAGCCTGGCAAGGCGACAGCTCCAGATTTTGCGGCTGTGGTGGGCCGCTGGCGCATCCATGCGCGCCTGGCAACAAGAGTAGGGGCACGATCCGGGATACGAGACCCACCTCACTTATCACTGCTAACACACGTCCGCCATTGGATGTATGTACTGTACTGTACGCCGACGGGGGGGGTGTGACAACGCACACCTCCCACAGGGTTATGGGAAGGGGGGGTGTCAGACCCTCCCTGCTCGGTGTTTGTGCGCTGTTGCCGCTGCCAAGCGCTCCCCTGTCTCTGGCGGGGAGTGCGGCAGGGGCTCGAACGGCGGTGGGTGCCCCGCTCGGGGCGGCTCATTACACGCGCGCCCCTCGCGCAGCTGCCGCAGGGAGCTGTGTCCGGTCCCTGCCGCAGGGAGCCGCGTCTTGTCCCTGCCGCACAGTGCTGCCTGCCAGCCCTGGTCAGTACTGTACAAGAGTGCCCCTGAGTCCCCCCGCTCGCCAGCCGCGCTCCCGGCCGCGCGCCCCCCATCCCCAGCACGACCACGCCCGGTCGGTTCTCCCCGTGTGCGCGTGAGCGTTGCCTCTCTCCCCCTTCTCTCGCTGTCGAGCCCCCCCGCTCTCGTACCCCCTTTTTTCTTCGTTCCCCCCCCCTTCTTTGTCCCGTTCCTTTGCGCTGTCTAGGCTGCGTCATGGCTCGCCATGCTGCCGGCCGGATGCTCCTGGTCCTGCTACTGGGGCTGCTCCTGGCGGTGGCGGCTGCGGGATCCACGGGCGCGGACCGCGTGGACGGGGAGCGGCAGGTGTGGCGGGTGGTCATGGAGCATTTGAATGCGCTCAACGCTTGCAGCATTCGCCGGCTGATGGCGCAGCACCCGTAGGTTTGAGGGAGGTGGGCTGCGTGGAAGGGGTGGCGGGGGAGCCGGCATAGCGAAGGCGGAGGAGCGTTTCTGCGTCGGGGAGGAGGGAAAGGCCCTGGATAGGTTGTGGCACGTGCGTGTCAGAGTAAGGTCTGACCCGGTCCCGTGTCGCTCTTGGTCCTCCTTTTTTGGCTCGCCGCGTGTGCTGTTTCGGCACGCGTGCCCGCCCTGCACACCGTCCCAACTGGCACGGCTTTGTTTCCTCCGCGGCTCGATTGCGTGACTGTTGCCGGACTGATCCCTCGGCCCCCCGCCCCCACCGCGGTTGCCGCCCTCGTCCAGTCCCGCCATCACCTTTTTCAACGCCGGTGGCTCTGTCGTCCGCGGCCGCTCTGAGGTGGAGGACATGTACAAGGGCTTTTGTGTGCACCACCGGGACGGCGGCTTGGCGCCCTTTCGCTTCAAGGTCCTCGAGGCGCACCGTCTCGGCACCACGCTGTACACGCGCTGGCGCTTCACTTCCCCCGCGCTGTCACGCCCGTACGACGGCGCCGACGCGTACGGCACCAGGGGCGACAAGCTTGTGCGCATCGTGAGCACCTTTGACGGCAAGGAGCTCAAGTTCAAGCGCCGCAAGTGAGCGGGGAAATGGTGGCTTCGCGCGGAGGAACCGGTTCGGGGGGAGGGCGGAGCCAGCCGGGCGCTCAGCGAGGGCGGCCAGGATCGACGACCATTTTTTAGCGTTGCCACTGGCAGACGGAGGTGACGACCCACATACATATGACTTGAGGTTTGATTGTGGGGTTTTTGTTTCGTTCACGTCAACAGTGTCTTGGCAGGCGTTCATTTGATGCCAGTGAGAGAAAGCTCTCTTCGGTGTCTGGCTGTGCATGGGATGGGGCAGGCGCGCAACTCTGTAGCTGGTCGGCTCGGACAGCAGTGTTGCCCGTCCCAACTGTTTGCGGCGCCCGCCCGACGGCCACAGCGGTGCGCCTGCACCGTGACTGCTGGTTGAGAGGCCCCGTTGCGTCTCAGCGACCAGATACTGTCTTGAGGGAGCCATGGATTCAGATGAGCCACTGTGAGACTGCCACGAGCTTCGCCTCAGCCTACAGCCGAACAATGGCTGTGAAAACTCAGCTTCCGGAGACAGAGGCCCACCCGGGGAGCGAAGGGCGGTACGTCACCAACGACGACGGCGACGCGCTACGACAGGACCGACCACCCTCCCCGCTCTTCCGCATCCCACGCCGCGCTGCTCATTTACGCGCCCATCACTCGTTCCACTCGGGTAAGAGGGGGTACCGCCGTTGTCGCCGGCCCCCCCCTTCGCACCTCTTTCTCGTGACGGTCGGCCACCTCACCTGCTCCCGCCCCGTGCGGCGCCATCCCTTGCCCTCTTTCCCCCCCCCCCGCCCCGCTCCTACCGCCTCCTCCTACTGCCTGCCATCCTGACCGCTTTGCTGCCGCGCCACGCTGCCCGCTTGCTTGCCCCTCACACCTCCCGCGTCCCCCTAACCGCCTCCCCACCGGCTGCTTTGCTGCTACGCCACTCCTGGATGTTTGGAACCCGACGCTTACCCCCCCCCCCCACACGATACCCCGCCCTACTCTCCGCCCGCCAGGACACTTGGCCGCCTTGTCTGTTTTTCTTTCTCTGCCCCACGCGCGCCCCTTCCCACCTCCCGCTCCCCATGGCCCCTGGCCGGCAAGATGCAGTGCCGTTTCGTTTGCTCCCTCGCTGCGCTGCCCTCTCGCTTGCCCCTCCACCCCCCCTCGCCGCGATGCACCCCCCACCAGGATGCTTTGTCTGCTCCCGCGCATTTCTGCACTCTCACCTGCCCCCCCCCCTCGCCCTCCCGTACTCCGCGCCCTCCAGGTCTCTCCTCCGCGTCTTCTGCAAGATGTGCAATCCCGACTGTGCAGAAAAGGTGGGCACCGACTGGGTGGCACCGACTGGGTGGGATCATCGCTGCAGCACGGCGGGTTCACGACAGGGCGGGCATGGTTCGCTTCACAAGTAGTCCCCATAAAATGAAATTTTCGACAATTTCAACAACGATATGTTTCGTAGCGCAGGCTCACACATGCGCTTCTTGCGCTTCACCTCAGACATCCTACAAGAGGTCTGGGACCCCTGCCAAGGTAGAGAGAGCTACCCACAAGTGTCTTGACACGTTTGGAAATGACGCTCCTTCGACGCCAGACCCTTCGAGCTCGCAGCCGCCGCATCAGTGCGCTGAAGTGCCCGATTTGGTCAGCTTTATTGCGCGGAAATTTTTCCTGTACGACCACCTCGGCAGTTGGGGATATGCAAAGCACACAAATAGATGCCCCCTGAGCTGTGCTACCCGTGAGAGAAAGCAGAACTCAGGAAGCTGGTGTAACAAAGAAGCTACGGCCGGTCAAAAAAGGGTCGTGCTCAGCCGCCTAAAGCTTTAGCTATGTGGAATCCACCTTTAAGACAGGATGTGCCAGCGTGAGAGTATGTACATATGTATGTATGGCGTGCCGACTCCTCGGATGGGCACAAGGCGTGCGAGCATACATATGTACAAAGGTGGTTGTCTCCGAAAGAAAGCGTGGAGACCAATGTACATATGGTGCACTGGTGGTCCACAATGCCTCGACAATTCATTAGGGGGGGTCAGTGCTGGGCGGGGTGGCGGTGCTGTTGCTGCCAGGCGGCCCTTCTGGACCACTCTTCTCTCTCTTCTAGGTACTGTTAATGGGCCCGACTGGACATCACAGTGACTTGACCATCGCCTGTCTTTCCATCCCTGCCCGTCGCCTGTCGTGCCCCTGTTGCACGCCGGATGTGGCACCGGGCGAAGAGTGCCTCGGTTGGCACTATCCATGAGTGACCCACCAGGCAGCTTCGTCGTCCTGGTCTTGCACCTCACCCACACCCGCCCCCACCGTCTCGCCCACCGTCTCGCCCACCAGCGTGGTGCTCTCGCAGTGCAGCCGATGGCGCGGCTGTCCACGAAATCCGAAGCCTCTCGCTGCAGTCGCCCGTCTGGCTCATTCCAAACGGTACACTCGTCTCTTTTCTCAGCGTGGCAGCGAAAGGGCACGTGTCCATCCCGTGCCCCCTTGAGAGGCCTCGTCCGGCGCAATCTCGCCGCCCCCCCCATCTTTCAAAAGGAAACATAAAAAACGAGGTCAGGTGGCGCGCGAATTCTGGTCGTGGAGAACGAATCCATCTGGCGGTGCTCCACAGGTGCTGCAGACCCAGCGACCCCTCTCCCCCCCCTTCCCCTTGGGACGCGCCTTGACAGCGTCTCCTCCCAACATTGCAGGCGCGTCCCCCCGGCCGACGGGCAGCAGCGCGGTGACCGCGCGCGCCCGCCAACGAGATGAGTGCGACGAGGCCCATCCTGCGGCCGGGTGAGGAGAGGCGGGGTCTTGGTCCGTCCCTTCTGGCCCCCGCGGGAAGTCTGGTGCCATCGTCCCGCGCTTGTCCCTCCCCTGGCGGGAGATGTATTTACCGGGCGCCACAAACAGCGGAGTGGCCCGGGCGGGGTGGCCCGTTGCACTGTGCGGCCGCACGGGTGGCATTCCTCCCCCCCCGCCAGACCTCCTACTCTCCTGGCAGCTATGCCATCCAGGAGCACGTGCAGCGCTACCCTGCAGGGCCGTTGGAATTCTTTCGACAGCACCCTCAGTACAAGAGGGTAGGCGGGACCAGTCCTCCCCCCGGCTCCAGTCCGTGTACACTCTGTCACCATCGCCACCACAGCCGGCTGCCCTCAACCCCGCGTGAGCAGCTTGCTGTTACCCTCCTCTCTTTGTGCCGCCTCCTCGCAGTCCTTTCCCCCCCAGCCCGCCTGCCGGCCCTTCTTCCCACTCCCCTTCGCTCCTTTCTGGCATTGAATCCCGCCATGGCCCGGACCGTGGCTGTTTGGGTGCTCCTTGCTCTGGTGGTGGCGCTGGTGTTGGCACAGACAGCGGCCGCGTCTACCAGGGCGGACCGCGTCGCTGGGGAGCGGCGGGTGTGGCGGGTGGTCATGGAGCACTTGAACGCGCTCAACAAGTGCAGCGTGCGCCGGTTGATGGCTCAGCACCCGTACGTTGGGCGGGTGTTGCGCAGTGAGGAGTAGGGGTGGGACGGCCGAACGAGTGAAGGGGTCACGCAGTGACAGAGAAGAGTATTCGTCGAGGGAGCGGCAGCGGCTATGCTGTCGTTGCCTCCGGTCCAGACGCTCTCGTCTCCCGTGATTGCTATTTCTGTAATGTGCGCCCTGACCTGTCGTGCCCACCACTAACACCACCCGCGCCCTTGCCCCCCCCTGCCTCGCGCGCCTCACCGCCTGCTTGAACGAACCCTCCTCCGCCCTCCCTACCGCTATGGCTGCGCTCCTCCAGACCCGCCGTGACCTTTTTCGGCGCCGGAGGCTCGGTCACCCGCGGGCGACACAACGTCGAGGCCATGTACAAGGGCTTGTGCAGCCCAGATGCCGGCCTGACCCCCTTTCACTTTGAAGCCCTGGAGTCGCACCGGCTCGGCACCACGCTGTACACGCGCTGGCGCTTCACTTCCCCCGCGCTGTCGGAGCCGTACGATGGCGCCGACGCGTACGGGACAAAGGGCAACCAGCTCGTTCGCGTGGTGAGCACATTTGACGTCAAGGAGCTCCAGTTCAATCGCAAGTGAGCGATAGCTGATGGTATCAAGAGGGGAACCTGATCGGAGGGGGGGGGGGGCGGAACCGGTCGGTCCCGAACGATAGCCGTCAGGGATGTGGGACAACGCCCTCTTGTTTTGTCACCACTGCCGAACGGAGTAGCGATCTGAGGCCTCTGGGATGGCTGTGAGAAGCGTCATAGTTTTCATTTTTGCCCGTGTATTGCCTGGCGCCTGTGAAGGTTGACTGTCGCTCGGGGTGGGAGATGGTGTGGTTATCGGAATTCAATGATTACAGCATGTCGTGTCTACCCAAGACTGAAGATCAGGGAGTCATCGCTGGTAAGTATTTTATTTCGGGTAGCAATGTCCTTCGTAGCAGTACTTTCACCTGTGCAGTCGTCTACCTCAAGTTTTTGCAGTCGGTCATCCGGCTGCACTCTCGCGTGCGCCGGGCCTCCACTGCCCGACGCGGTGCCCATCCTTTGGAAAGAGAAATACGAAGAATACAGAACGCGCAAAGCGTGACGTCCGCCCGACAGTCTGCCGCACGGTGCGGCGGCGGACCAGCCCCCCGCTCTCAGCATCCCCGCCCGCCGAGGCCTGCCTGACACGACCGCCTCAGCCGGCCGTCCACGACCTCGACCGGCAGGCTCGTGCTTCGCGCTGCCTCCTGTTGTGCGTGCACGGGTGTACAGCACACGATCATCCCCTTTCTTATTCTGCACGCGCCGCCACCCTCCCTCCTCTTTGGGTGTGCCCACTCAGTGATGGGGGTGGGGGCGGGCGAGGGTGGCGGATTGAGGCCAACTCTATGACCCACGCGGTCGCCAACGTTCCGTTTTACCTCCACCCGTGTCGTGTCGTACCGACGGGCCGTTCCACCGAAGGGCGGCCTGCCCAATTGGACGACACGCCGCCATCGTCTCCAAAACCCGAAACCGACTAATCCGCTGGACACAAAGAGCCATTCGCACATGGCGTAAATAGCGTTCTTTTTCAACCAAGGCCCACGCCAATGAATAGGACACTGAGAACTCGGTCGGAACACAGCGCCTTGGGACCAGGCAGCTCTCGTGGTTCTGTCTCACGTGCTTATATGAGGAGCCAATACAAAGCGAGGAGAGATGGTGCGTATCCAGTCCCGAGATCACGCCCATTGCAAGTCTTTCTTGATAGCGGCTGCTCCGAGGACTTGATTTGCCATCGGCTGCTCTTCTGGCGTCAAGTCTCGATCTCGCTCTGTCGGCGCCTCGCACGCTCGCTCCTTTTCGCCGCCGCGTTTTTGGCAAGTCTTGGGAGCAGCCGCTATCCAGAAAGACTTGCAATGGGCCTGATCTCGGGACTGTAGAGGCACCATCTCTCCTCGCTTTCTATTGGCTCCTCAAATACGCACATGAGATAGAACCCCGAGAGTTGTCTGGTCCCAAGGCACTGTTTTCCGACCGAGTTCTTAGTGTCCAATTCATTGGTGCGGGCCTTAGCAGAAAGCGAGCGTTATTGACGCTCTGCGCGAATGGCGCTTTGTGTCCAGCGGAATGGTCGGTTGCGGGTTTTGGAGACGATTGCCCCCCCCCATTCCCGCACGCGGCCAGCGAGGGTGGGGGCGTGGCAGTGCAAGCCCACGACCGCCCGCTCCCTCCACCCCTTTCCCTCCCCCTTGGGTCCACAAACCCGGTCACGGGTGGCCGTGGGCCCTGTGTCGTCGCAAACGTCACCGGCACTCGTCGTCGTCCCAACCTGTCACTCCAACCCCCCCCCCCCTGGGGCCCCCGCCCCTGGCCGTACTCGCCACCGCCACCGGCAGTCTCAGCCGTCGCCCACGCTATGTAGGCACGTGCCATCCTCGGGGACTACAGTGCGCGTCGCCCCACCCGCCCTCCGCCCCTCGTATTGCGATCCATCTTCTGTAATTCTCTCTCGTTTGGAGCGTGTGCAAGCAGAGCAGGGTCACGCGCTGGCATCGCCTCGCAGGATGAGGATGCTTACGTCGCCCCCCCCCCCCCCCCCCTGTGCCCTCCCTGGCCGAGCCAATCTATCCCCCCGATCCCCCCATCCTAGAGGGGAAGGACAATCCCCTGCTGGCCCGCTCGGTCGGGGAGGACGGGTGGGCCGGGCAGCCGCGACGCCGGCAATCCTCGAGGCGGCCTCCCCCTCCACCCCCCCCACCAGGGCTGTCAGCCCCCCCATCCTCGTGCTCCCCCACCCAACCACATCCCACTGACGCCTCGACAGCTGCAATCACCGCTCCCCCCTCCCCCCCCCCCTGATACCTCACCCGGCCGGCAACGGGCTCGCCCGTTTGGGAAGCGCCCCGCCGTCCTCCTCCCCGCGGCTGAGCCTGCCAGCCCGGACCGCTTGACACCTGCTCCTCCCGACCCTCCCCCCCCCAATCCCCCCACACGCTCTCCCCCCTTCCCTGCCCCCCCTCCGCCCCCCTACCTCTGCCGCCCCACCACCGCCGCACACCCCCGCCGCTGCCGTGCGCGTCCGTGGCACTATGACCCACCCCCCCCCCCCCTCCCCTGGCCCTGTGCCACAGCACTGCGGCTGCCAGCCCCTCCTCCCTCCCTGGCCTGCCACCCACCCACCCTACCGCCGCCGGTACCAACCGGCGCAGCGGCGGCGGCGACGGCGGCGGGGGAGGAGGGGTGCCCCCCAGGCGCCCCGCCCCCCCCCCCCTCCCGCTGCCCAACGCCCCAGCCACGGCGTTATAGGCCTAGTCGGCAGCCGCCCCCGGTGGCGACGGTCCCTAGACAGCGCACCAACGACATTGGGGTTACAGACAAACGCCAACCCGCCGCCGCTGCTCGCCCGCTCCCCGCCCCGCCCCTCTCCCCTACTCCGCACGCGCGCTCCCCCTACCCCCCGCTCGCCCCCTCACCCACATCCCCACCCCCACCGCCGGCCGCTGCTCCTTCCCTTTCTCCGCCCCCACCCCCCACTCCTCCACCTTTCCTCCCCGCCCCGCCGGCCACTCTTGCCGTCGCTTCCCCGCCCCCCCCCCCTCCTCCCCGCCGGTTGCCCCCGCCTCCCCGCCGCTATGGCCGGCTGTCGCCATGGGAGACCGCCAGGGCGGGCCGCCCCCCCCCCCCCCCCGGGCAGGTGGCGCCCTCCCCTCTGTCAACGTGGCGTTCCCCCCCGCCCCCTCCGCCGCCGTGGGGGCGCCCCCAATAGGCTACCGCCGCCTCGGCCGCCTGGCCGCCGCGGCGGCGGCGGCGGCGGTCACCATTGCCACCGCCGTCACCGTGGCGGCGGCAACGGCCGCCCACCCCATCCCCGCCGGGGGGGTGCTGCCCCTGGCGGGCCGTGCCGAGGCCCCCGCCCCCGTCGTGCGGTGGAACGCCGGCGGCCCGCCTGCCGGCCTCTTTGCTGCCGACGGCGGCGGCACGTACGTCCTCCCCGCCGACGGCAGCGGCAGCGCCGGCGGCGCCGGCCCGTCGGCCGTCCACGTGGCCAGCGACCGGCCCATCCGCCGCGGGCGGGGGTGGTCACCCCTCTACCTCACCCACCGGTGGGCGGTGGGGCGTCTGCGGCTGGCCTTTCCCGTCCCCCCCGGCACCTACACTGTGACGCTGCTGTGGGCGGAGGTGTGGTTCTCCTCCCGCGGCCGTCGCGTCATGCGCGTGGCGGTGGGCGACACGGTGGGGGAGGTGGGGCAGGCGCTCATCCCCAACCTGGACGTTGTGGCCGTCGCGGGGGCGCCCAACACGGCGCTGGTGCGGACCTTCCAGGGCGTGACCGTTTCATCGGGCGGGGCGCTGCTCGTCACCCTCGACGGGCTCGTCCAAAACCCCATGGTCAGCGGCGTCGTCGTGCGCCGCGTGTCGGCGGCGGCGCGCCCGCCGGCGGCAACGCTGCCGCCGCCGACACCGCCACCCGCGGCGACTGCGGAACCGCCGCTAGCGCCCGCCCCCCAGACTGGTGGCGGGGAGGCCACGCCCGACCACCGCGCGCACGCCGTCCCCGGCGGCCCGTACGAGGCGACCGACTTTTCCAAGAACGGCACCGCCCCCGTCACGCTCGACGGCATCCTCTCCCACTCGCACTACTTTGCGGCAGGCCCCCCCGCCGTGTCGGGCCTGGTCGTCCGGTACGTGTGGGCGCACGCGGCGACGGGGGTGGAGATTGGCCGCGGACCCGTCATCACGCACGCCTTCCCCACGGGCGTCACCCCCGTGCGGCTGACCGTGACGGACAATACGGGCGACGTGGCGACGGCGGTGACGACCGTCACCGTGCGGACCGCCTTCACGCCGGGCGCCTACTTTTACGGCTACCCCGCCGCCGCCCCCGTCGGCGGCACCGTCGGCCCCCGGGGGCTGGGGACCAAGTCCTCCCTCCCCGCCGACGGCCTGTCGCTGCTGCCGCTCAGCGCCAACGGGGCTGCCGCCGACGCGGTGCGGCCGACGCTGGGCACGGCGGTGGAGCGCATTGCGTTTTGGTCGGCCGCCGACTTCCCCGGCGCCGCGTTTACCACCGCCGCTGAGGCGGGGTGGGGTGCCCGGCTGGTTGCGGAGCTCCGCCCCCGCCGGTCTGGCCCGCACACGCTGTCGGTCATCCACGATGGGCCCGTGCGGGTGCTCCTCGACGGCGTGGAGGTGCTGTCGGGGGCGGCACCCCCGGGTGGGGGGGTGACCACCACCACCGCCGCCACGCCGGTTGAGCTGGTGGGGGGCTCCTCTACCCCGCTGCAGGTGCTCTACTGGCAGGCGTCGTCCAAGGCGCGGCTGGTCCTCCAGATGCGCCGCCCGGGGGAGGCCAAGACGTACGCGGTGCAGGCGGGGGAGCTCGGCTATGACACCGCCGCCGTGCTGCCGGTGCTCACGTCGGTCAGCCGGCGGTCGGGGTCTGCCGCGGGGGGCGACCGCCTCCTTCTCAAGGGCAGCGGCCTGCTCAATGACTTCCGGGTCATGTTTGGTGACGTTGAGGCGGAGAATGTGATGCGGTCGGCCGCTGACGGCACCGAGGTGGTAGTGCTGGTGCCCGCCCGCCCGGCCGACAGCGGCGCCGCCACTGTCGACGTGCGCGTGGTCAATGGGGTGGGCGCATCCAACGCCCTCCCCTTTGACTATATCGTGGGCGGGGCGCCGCCGGTGCGGTTCTCCGTCGAGACGCTCAAGGCGCCCGACGGGACGGCGTTTACCCTCGGCCAGGGGGTGACGTGCTCGGCGCGGGGCCCCGACGGACGCTACTACTTTGGCACCCAGGGGGGCGTCCTCCACGTCGTCACCGTGGACGAGTCGCGCGGCGTCGTGACGGACGGGTGCGCGACGGTGCCGCTGCCCGGCGGGCGGTCCATCCTGGGCCTGTCCTTTCCTCCCTCGGACGTGGCGGCGACGCGCCTGTTTGTGTCGACGAGCGTGCTGTTTTGGCTTGACAGGGGGGTGCTGCCGTATGCGTCGGGCTGGCGCAACGGGCGGGTGGACCTGTACACCCCCACCGCTGACGGGTGCTGGGCGTATGGGCGGCCCGTCCTGTCTGGCCTGCCGGTGAGCAACCACGACCACGGCGTTAATGGGCACGCGTGGGATGATGACGGGCGGCTCTACGTGTCGGTGGGGGGAAGCACCAACGCGGGGGTGGCGGTGCGGGGGGCGACCAAGGCGGAGAGGGACCTTATTGGGGGGGTTCCCGACTCGCCACTATCGGCGGCGGTGCTTGTGGCGGACGTGGACGCGCCAGGCTTTGACGGCGCCGTCACGTACAACGCGGCCGGCACCCCAGACGTGGCCACCATCCGCACCGGGAATGTAAGCGTCTACGCGTCGGGCGTGCGCAACGCGTTTGCGCTCGCCTACACGTCGCGTGGGGCCATCTATGCGGCGGATAACGGGCCGAACGCGGGATACGGGCCCGCCTCCACGTCGTGTACCACCCGCGGGGCGGACCCCCAGACGGGTGACGCCCTCCTCCGCATCACCGCGGGTGCCTATTACGGGTCTCCCAACCGCAACCGCGGGCGGGAAGACCCGCGGCAGTGCGTGTACGTGGCGCCCATGGGCCCGCGGCCGGCGGGGGGCGACGTGGACGCCGCCCCCGGCCTCGCGGGCGTGCAGTCGTCGACCAACGGGGTGCTCGAGTATGGGGCGGCGACGTTTGCCAACGCCCTCCGTGGGGAGATTCTGCTGTCCAAGTTTGCGGGCCAGAGTAACGGCCTCCTCTACCGCGCCCGCCCGGCCCCCGACGGGGCCGACACGCCGCTCGACGCGGACGGCGTGCGGGTGCTGATTGGCCGCTCTGGGCTGGCCATCTTTGAGGACCCCACCGGCGGGCTGGTCATGGCCGACCCGCGGGCCGACACGGTCACCCGCCTGGCGCCGGTCTACCCGGTGCCGTCGACGGCAACGCTCATTGGGGTGGCGCCGTCGCGGGGGCGCGCGGCGGGCGGCAATGCGCTGCGCGTGACGGGCCACCGGCTGGGCGGCGCCGCCGCGACCGTCACTGTCGGCGGCCGCCCGTGCACGGGCGTGCGCGACGTCGCTGCGGCCGGCGACGCGCTCACCTGCACCGTGCCTGCGGGGGCGGCGGGGGCGGTGGTGGACGTGGTGGTGGTCGGCCCAGCCGGGCGGGCGCTGTCGTACGGGTCTGAGTATCGCTACATGCGTTTGTGAGTAGGAGGTGGTCGGGGGCGGGAGTCTGGGGGGGGAGCGACTCGGCGCGCCGCGCGCGACGAGGCATCGCGCGCGTTTTTTCTTGTCTCCGCCGAGGGAAGGGGCCCGCGGGCCATGCACAGGAAGGGAAGCGGGGGTGTAACTTTGAAGGACTTGAAGAAAACGCTTTTAACTCTTTTTGATCGACCTTGCCGCGCCCACACCTACCATGGGGGCCCGAGGCAACAGCGCCAAGCGCCGCACCAAGGACACCCAGCTACCCGTCACCCCACTGCTGTCGCTCTTCCTTTTCCCGCCCTTCCCCCCTATCCCCCCCTGCCTCCTTGCCGCTCTCTACCTCCCCCGTCCTCCGCCGCCCCGCTTCTTCCCCCACTCCGTCCCCGTGGTGTGCGCGTGCTTGGGGTCCCGCCCGCACGATGCCCCAGCCGCTGGACCCCATTGACCTCATCCGCCTCGCCCTGGACGAGCGCATCTACGTCAAGATGCGCGGTGAGCGGGAGCTCCGCGGCCGCCTGCACGTACGTCACCTCGCTGCTGCTGCTCTATTCAACCCTCTACCCCCTCCCCCGTCCCATCCCCTCGCCCGCCACCCCCTCGTCGCAAGTGCGGTGGGTTGGTTTCGTGGCGTCTGCGTGCTTGTTGCGTTCTTTCTTTGTTTTTGTTTGCGACGTGCTCCTGCGTGGCGGCCGCCTGTACGAGTGGGCCATCGTGTGCGGCGTCCCCCCACTCCGCACCAGTGCGTAGGATGGCTGGTGAGGGGGTGCGTGGCTGCCTGCGGCTGCGCGCCAGTGACGACGTTTGAGCCACTACACGCTTGCGACTACGGTGCGAGAGGCGCCTGGTTCGGTTTGGCTACATTTCTCACGCGCCGCTTGCCCTTTTATGCACCCCGACCGGTGATTTGGTTGTGGATGGCTTCCTTCGGTTGTGTCTCCTCCCCTGTTTTTTTTTGTTCTGCTTTTGCTGCTTCCCCCGGGCTTCCTCCATGAATGTGGCGTGCCCCAAGCAGGCATTTGACCAGCATATGAACATGGTCCTCGGTGACGTCACCGAGACCATCACGTCGATCGAGACGGACGAAGAGACGTTTGAGCAGATTGTGCGGAGCGTGTCGCGGGACCTGGACATGCTGTTTGTGCGGGGGGATGGCGTCATCCTTGTTGCACCACCATTGCGGACATCTTAATGTTTAGTGGCGGCGCGGTGCGACTGTGGCAGGTGATCGGCGCAGCGAAGGGCGGGGAGGGAGGGAGAGGGGTCGGGAAGAGTGTACGCAGGAAAGAATTACCACGCGATGCGCCTCACCCAAACACTTGCATCGGTTCTTTCCCACAAACACTTGCACTGGGAACAAGTCTACTGGATCAGTCCGTAGGCTCTTGAGTAGTTTTTCATTGTACCGAAGTGCAAAGTGAAGCGCACTTCGTCGATGAAAGAAAAATATTTTGATATCAATATCGATAGACATCGTCGGGTGCTCCACGTGTCACACAAAGTCACCACGGAGAGGCCATTTTGGCGTTGCCCACGAAGTCGCCTGAAAGAGCGCACGCTCGCCACTCAGACGACATGACCAGTCGGGCAGACGCCCACCACACCGACGCACATCATGCTAACGCCCATCATGCTGAAGGCAACACAAGTGCCACGCAATACCCTCATGTGTATAGAAAGGACAGCAAGAGGACACCCCATCCCCTGCTCCACGCACGACACTTCCTCGCACCACCAGGCCCCTCCCCCCCACCACTCTCCGTCCACCCCCCTCCTCCCCCCCTCATCTGCCTAAGAGGCCCACCAGCTGGTCACCCCCAGCCCCGGAGTTCCCAACGAAGCGGTAATCGTCATGGCGGGCCACTGCACGCGCGCCCGTTCTGCCGACGCTGGGTCCAGATGAACGCCCACAAAGCTGACGCCCACCACGCGGTAGTAGACAACGTCGCCCACGTCCATGTACAGGTCGTTGCCGTCGTACGACCACACCCACCCGCCCACTCCCCCCGTCTCCTCCTCCCCTGCCACGTACCGGCTGGGCACCTGTAGGTGCGCGGCGGTGACGTAAATGTCCTCGAAGAAACCGGTGCTGAGGCGGAGACCCTTGGCGTCGCACCCCGCAATGCGCGCCATCCCCACCTCCCCCAGCGCCGGTGCGTACACCACCGCCCGAAACGTCACAGACGTATGGGAGCCACCGTCGCCCGGAATGAGGCGCTCCTCCCCCACCGACGTGATATCGTAGAGGGTGAGGACGAGGCCCACCTCGGGGAGCACCCGGTTGCCATAGCGGGTGAGGATTTCCGTGACTAGAGCAGTCCGTGGGGGATCTCCAAAGCGGGTGGGCGGGATGCGGATGGTGTCTTGAATGTCCACGAGCTTGAACATGGTCGCGTCGAGGTGGCAGAAGGTGCTAGGGGCAGCATGAGACAGTGGGAGGCAAAGGGGGGGGGGGCACGGGCGAGAAAACGGGAACAACTCAGGGAGGGATACAGCGCTGGAGATGGGAAGCCCCGACAAGCGCAGAGCATGGGAAACAAGAGGACGGAATGGCAAGAATAGGGAACGACCGGGGGCGCCCGCGACCGCGGCGGCCCCGCGTGTCGCCGATGGTGGAACGCAGGCCGACGTGGCCGAGACTGGCGCCTTAGCTGCGTCTCTTCGCCGTGGCCGACGAGGCGAAGGATCAAAAGCAGAGCGACACGAAAGCTTTCGTATCGGTTTGAAGAGGCTGTCGCAGGACCACTATATGTCACTGATCCCGAAACTACCACTTCTCCAAGCTGATTGGGTGAAGGAGGGCTCTTCTCGGCCACCAGTTCCTGTTTCTTTCCACCCCATTGGCCAAAGAGACATATACTCAAGGACTCGATTCTATTCAATGACATTCACTCATTTTCCGCGAATTTCTGCATCTGAGGGATGGTCACGGTCTCCCCTCTTCCGCCGCCCGGCCAAGGGCGACCCCACGTTGTTGCCCCCCCCGTGGTAACCGCGGCGGTGGCGGCAGATGGTGGACAGCAGTGCCACACTTGTGGCAGCGGCGGTGGTAGCGGCTGCAGCGGTGGTGGCGGCGGCTGCGGCGGGGTGCTGGACGGGGGGGGGGAGTGACTGCGGGCGGGTGTGGCCGGGACGGTGCCGGAGGAGGGGCATCAACTGCGTCTTATATCCCGGCGGTACCTGCCCACCCCCTCGTGTCATATCAAGCGCCGCCAAGACGGAAGCACCCAACGATACCTTGGCTTCCCGTCGCGCCACCCCGCAGGCACGCAGTATGCATATTCCCCCCCACTTGGTGACGGTAGCCGCCCCAGCCCTCACCCCCCCCCCCGCCCCCCGCCTTCATCATACCCCTCTCTGCCGATGCACCGAGCACCGTCCACCACCGCCACAACCGCCGTCACCACCACCATTGCCGCTTCTGGCACCACCGCTGTATGGGGTATGGGTCCGGGCTTAAGCGCGTCGTCGCCACCGTCGTCGACGCGACAACACCGTCCAGCTGAACAACAGAGGGGCGTACGCTCACGTAGAGGCCACCACCACGTCCGTTCGAAGCACGTACTTCACCCCCGCTACTACCTTGGCGGCCTCATGCGGGAGGCACGCCTCCCCGTGGGCGTGCGCGAGCAGCGCCCCTGCGGCGGGGGCATAGCGCAGCACCACCGAGTTGCCGTACGAGCCGCGGTAAAAGACAGTCTCGCCGCCCTCCAGCGGCACTTCCCCTCCACAATCCGCTCCCACAGCCCCCCCCCCCCATTCACCACCGTGTGCCACTACCGTGCCACCCCTCCCATCGCTGCCGCCCCCACCGCCACCATTCAAATAAATGAGGACGGTGAGGGCGGTGACGCCTCCGCCCGGCACCTCCCCACTCTCGTCCACGTGCCGGCCGAATGCGTCGCCCACCTCGTACCGGTAGAGCCGCAAGTTGGGGGCACATCCAATGGCCGACGCGACCACCCCATCCCACCCGCCACCGCCTCCGCCGCCCGACGCGCCCAACGACTGCCCGCCGCCCCTCCCTCCCTCAACCATGGCGCCGACAAGGAGCGGGCGGAGGCGGTCAAAGATGCGGGCTGCCAGCTCGGGGGACTCGACCGTCACGCGCCACTGCTGACGGGCGGCCGTCTCCCGTGTCGGCGCGCACGTCAGGCGGTCCATGCGGGAGGCGTCTGCGTACGACCGCCACGCCATACACTCGGCCTGGGTGAAGAAGGTGGGCACCGTGATGATGGGGGGGGACGCGCTGTGCCGGAGCGAATGAAGCAGCCGGGTAGGCGACTCATCATAGCGACTGCCCGGCGATGTTGTTGCCCCGTGGAGGTCGCCCGGCGGAAGGATGGGGACGGCTGGCACACGCCACGAGGGGGAGGCCACAGGGGGAGGCGTGATGGCGCGAGGCCGACGCGAACGCGTCGAGGGCGCCGGGGCTGCGGTCGTGGTAGACCGCACCTTGCGACGAACAGACCCCATGATGCGTGAGAGGAGGCACGGTAGAGTAAGTGGCACAAGAGAAAGGAGAGGTGGATGCACCAGCAACTCGCTCGTTTGTCATCAAAAACATCAAAAACGACTGCAAACGGATGGCCAATGGACTTTCGTCTATGTTCGAGTAATTTTTGGGGCTTCTGGATGACTCTTTTGCGGATAGTGAAACATATGGTGACTGTTACATGAACTGAATTAACACTTTCAACACGTTGAACTGCGCGGCTGCTGACTGGTGGCGCTCTTGCATGTCGAGTGCGCACTCCCTGTGTCTCTTTGTAGCTATTCGAGCTCGTCCGTGTTCTGCACATCGGGCATCTGGTAACCGCTGCTTCGGTCTCACTTCCCATCTACTCCGCCTGCGGTTTACTACTTTTTCCCTCCCAATGACCAGCGCGGCGCCCGGTGCTCCCCCGCCCTTGAGCCCTTTGGGCGCCCCCTCCCCCACCGCCGCCAGCCCGTCTTCGTCAACCACAGCGTCGGCGTCATGGGCGGTCAAGAAGATGCGGTACGTGGTGGAGTCTCCCCCGCCCAGTGACTCGCCTGGAGTTATCTCCGCCCTCACTGACGTTGCACACTTGCTGCAGCGGCCGGCGTCCACCGCCGCGGGCGGCGCTCCCGCTTCGACGTCGTCCGCCCTCACCACCACCGACGGACCGACGCTGTACAACACGGCCGCGACGAGGCGATCGCTTCGGACAGCCATGGAAGCTCGGACGCTCGCCCGCGCCGCATCGGTGCTCTCTGCGGCCGACGACGTCACCGCCTCGCTGTCGGCGCTCACCACCGACGTGGCGGCGATGGCGAGCCTGGTCGACGACCTCTCCCAACGCCTCGCGGCGGCGCGGTCAGGGGCTGCAGGAGTGGTGGCCACCACATCTGCCCTCCGCGATGCGGCGACCGAGCACGAGCGCTGCGCCGCCGCGTCGGCCGCGTTTGTCGCGGCGTTTGTGCTGCCGCCAGAGGAGGTCGCCAAACTTGAGGCTGGCATTGTCGACGCAGGCTACCTCGATGCCCTCCGGCGGCTCGAGGGCCTTCACACCCGCTCGCGCGTGCTGCTCCGCGCGGGTGCGACCGGCCGGGCCGCGCTGGGAACGCTGGAGATGGCCGCCACGCGCCGGGAGGCGGCGTACGAGGCCGTGTACCGGGCGGTGCAGGCACGGTGTGGGGAGCTGAGCACGGAGGGCGACGCCGACGGCGATAGGGATGGCATGGAAGACGGCCAGGACGGGTGGGCCCGTGGGGGGGGGCGGGCCGGTGGCGACAGCCGGAGTGGCAGTCGGCACGGGGGCGGCGGGCGCGGCACCCAGCTCGAGACCACCGCCCTGGTGCGGAGTGCCGTGGCGGCCCTTCGCGCGCGGCCACGCCTGCTGCGGCTCTGTGCGGACGAAGTGGCGGCTGCACGGCGGGCGGCGCTCGTGGGCCGCTTCCTGAGGGCGCTGACCAAAGGCGGTCCGGGGGGGGTGCCGCGGCCCATCGAACTTCATGCCCACGACGTGCTGCGGTATACCAATGATATGCTGGCGTGGGTGCACCAGGCACTCGCCGGGGAGACGGAGCTGATTGGCCGCCTGTTTGGGGAAGGCGAGGAGGAGGATGGCAAGGCTGGGTCAGCACATGCGGACGGGGAACAGCGGCGGGGCGATGGCGGCGACGGCACTGTCGACGGCGATGGGAGCGCTACAGACCGGGGCGCAGAGGCACCGCCCCGTTCTCTGTCAAGTAACGTTTTGCACTCTATTTTTGACTCCCTTTGCCGGCCGCTGCGCACACGACTGGACGCGCTGCTCGACCCCCCGCCTCCCGTGGTGACCACGTACCGCCTGGCATCGCTCATTGCTTTCTACGCGACGACGCTCGCGGTTCATCTGCGTCCGCCGTCGGCGCTGGTGGAGACCCTTTCTGCTGCGCAGGCGGCCACGCTGGGCGCTTTTTTTGCCTCCTGGCGGGAGCGTCTGGACGCGTTTGTGGCCGACACACCCCCGCCATCGTCGGCAGACCTTAGCCCTCCACCGGCGGTATCTGCCACGATGCGGCGACTGGGCGACATCCTTGCCACCCTGGACGCGAGCCTCGCGTCCGATGCCGAGCGGGATGCGTCGGCCGCGCTGGTGCTCGACGCCATCCTGACACCCCTCCGCCAGATTTGTGTCGACGCCGCGGCAGGCGCACGTGGCGGTGGCGCCGGCGGTGGCGCCGGCGGTGGCGCCGGGCGCCGGGCGTCGGATATGTTGGGGGGCACCCGCGGCGCCCGTGGACGGAGTGGGGGCCTGTCTGCAGCCGAGCGCTGCGTGTACCTGGCCAACTGCGTGGACGCAATGCGGACTCCCCTGGAGGGCTACCCCTTCACGGCGGCGGTGGTGGCAAGCCTGGACGCCGAGGCGGAGGGCTACCTCGATGAGTATGTCCACCTCGCATCCGAAGAGGTCCTACGTGCCGTTGGGCTAGCAGACCGCGTTGCCGCCGCTCGGTCGTGGCTGGCGGGCGATGCGTCCGGGGGTACAGACGGCACCGATGATGTGGCGGCGTCGGCAGCTGGAGCAGCTTCAGTGCCCCTCTGCGAGCGCCCCGGCATGGACGTCGAGTCATTGGCGCTGGGCGTCCGCCACTTTTACGCCCTGCTCTTTACGTCGGGTGGCGGCCGCGGCGGCGGTGGCGGGGACGCGGCGCTGGAGCCCCCCGCCGTAGGGCTGATGGTGAATGTTCGTGCGCGGCATCGGGTCAAGGGCGCCGTCGCGTCCGCGGTGGCCGACGCGCATGCGCTGCTTGTGGAGGCGGTGGTGGGGCGGGGGGGGGGCGAGCGGGGGGCGACCGCCGCCCGCCTGGCGCCGTCCTCTGGCTACCCACCAGAAGTGGGGGTGGCGGTGGGTTTCCGCGCGACGGACAAGGTTGCCACCGTGCTGACGGGGCGGCTGTAGGGGGGCGCTGGGCCTCGAGGGGGCGGGCAGAGTGGGTAGCTCCTTTTTCGTTCGTCCCCTCGCTCACTGCCTGAGCGACTTTTCAATTGGGGTGCCTTGCATCAGGGACAATGAGACAAGGTGGAAGCGACGGAAGCTATCGTCAAATGTCCTAAGGAAAAAGCTTCACCACCGTTCCGTGCCCCCTTGAACGGAACACACTGCGCGGCCACGTCATCAACGTTGCCGGCCTCGGCCCCTCCAAAGAGCACACTCACGCCCTACGCCCCTCCTGCCGCGTCCAAAGAACACACTTACGCCCTACGTGCCCTCCCCCCGCTTTTCCCTACAGCTGTCCGACCGCCCTCAGCGCGTGCGCTCGACCAGCAGCAAGGACGGTGAGTTTTCGCGATTCAGCCACGTCATGGCCAGCGAGGACCAACGGTCCTTGGGCAGCCCCGCTGCCCACGTGGTGACCGCCGTCTCCTCCTCGGCGCCACCCTCGTGGCCGCAGTAGCACACAACGGTAATGAGGCCCCCGACGCGAACCAGCTCCGTAGCGGCTGTCAAGCTGGCCACCGTCGTATGTGCTGTCGTCACCACCGTTCGGTCAACATTTTCGCCTGGGAGATACCCCAAATTGTACGCTATGACCCCTACCGAGCCCGGGGCCAACCCGAGACCATGAAAAGACTCGTGGCTCCGCCGTACGTACTCGACCACTGGCACCACGGGCTGAGCGACGAGGTCGGGAAGGGAAGTGCGGACAAGCTCCTCCGTCGCTGCCACCGCATCGGCCTGGCGAATTCCGGATAAAGAACGCGTTGCCTCAGGCAACAAGCAGTAGAGCATGGTGTACCGTGCAGAAGTACAAGAGGACATGGGGCACAACATAAAAATGGTCAGCGCATCTGCCCTGGCGTGATAGACAGACAGCCAGACTGAAGCAGTCGTATGAACAAAAACTGCGGCGACCGGCGGTCCTCCATACAGCGGCACACCCCAGCATGGCTGCACGCAGCAAACCTCAGCCTCAGCATGGTTGCGCGCAGCACAGCAGCTCGCCACGCAGGCAAAGCAATATGATGACAGAAAGACAGTGGCAGACGTACCTGGATGTCAATGGCCACCACGCGGCCACCAGCAAAAGGGTCTCGGTCGGCGCCGCCCCCCGCCGTCCCGTGAGAGGATGCCAGCGCCAACATTTGCGCAAGGCGAAGCGTGTCACGCCCGCGCCCACACGTAGCGTCCACGACAGTGTCACCAGCGCGGAGGGCCCTGGCCCAGTGGGTGCCCGCGATGCTGGCCTGTCTCTGTAGCACCCGCTCGCGGTCGGTGAGGGAGGGCGCCGTGTTCCGCGACGGCGAGGAAGGCACCGCTGCCGCCGCCGAAGAAGAGGACGACGACGACGACGAAGAAGACGACGATGACGCTCGTTGCACCTGACGACCGGCTACTACAGTAGCGACGCCGGGGCATGGCGGCCGGCAGCGGGTCACCGTCAGCCGCACACAAGGCCGGCGGAAGGGGGAGCCGGCGGGGTGGGTCAGGAATGCCAGCATGGCCATGACACCGCCTCCACAGGGTAAAGTCCGGTACGCACGGCCCGGCATCAGCTCCTCACCCGGGCCGCCGCGGGTGTGGAGCCGCGCCGCCGCGGGGGGGGGGGGGCCTACGCGTATAGTGCTTCCTGTAAAAAATGGATGTTGACGGTACGTGAAGGTGATGAAAATCGCTGTCTGAACCAATTGATCCCTCACCTCACGTCCCTTCAACATCCACCTTTTACAGGAAGCACAGTAGGGCCTACGCGCCGTACTTGCGTCCGACAATGAGCAAGTTGTAGTACAAATACTGCAACTTGCAGTATTTATAAATCCATTCTCGTAGTGTCGTTTTTTTTTTAACCAGATGAGACTGGGAAGAGGTCTCTGCCAGAGACCGCTACACTTTGGAAATCTTTGAGACGTTCTAACGTTGGCCAATGAGCGGCCGGCCTTCCGGGCTACGGGTGTCCCGGCGCCGTGCTTTGGATCCAGCCACGTGCCCTGCTGTGCACGACGGTCGCCAATTGGCCAGCAACAATGATTTTTCTGTTTTTTTGAATGTCTTCTCTGGACGTTCGCGTCTCACACGCACGCTGTTGGCACGCGTCGTCGCTGCCTTCCCCCCACCCAAGGCGCACCGACCTTCATCGTAGGACATTCTACGCTTTTCTCGTGCCTGTCTACCCCCTGCCCCCGCGAGACTCCTGAGCCACTCTTTCTCTTACGCTTCCCGCCTGTGCCACCCGCTTTTGTCAAGGGCCCCTTCATCCCTGGTCATGGTACGTGATGTTGCACTTGCCGGTCCTGGAACACGCCTTTTGACCCTTGAGTGTCCGTTGCTCTGTTCGTGACTGTTGCATGCTATCCTGCTGGGTAGTCCGCGGCCATGGTGGGTCGTGGGGCGTCGGTGGGGTGTGACTCGCCGCATCGCTGCCGGCTGTTCGGGACCGCCTGGCCTCGTTGCGCGCTTCTTGGCGGTTGCACTGACCATTATTCTGTTTTGTTGCGCGCTGTTGTTTGCGTTGGCTCACCTCTGTGGTATCTGCTGTGCCGTTATGCTCCTCTTCTTCCCGCCCCTGTTTTTCCCTCGATTACCCATGATCAGGCCACCGCTGCGGCCACTGGGGACGCGACGCCCCAGTTCAAGCTCATCCTTGTGGGCGATGGTGGCGTCGGAAAGACAACGTTTGTGAAGCGCCATCTTTCTGGGGAGTTCCAGAAGAAGTATGTCGCCACGGTTGGCGTGGAGGTGCACCCGCTGAGCTTCCACACGAACTTCGGGCCCATCATCTTCCAGTGCTGGGACACGGCTGGTCAGGAGAAGTTTGGCGGCCTCCGCGATGGGTACTAGTACGTTTCGTGGCCGCGTCTGTCTGCCATGGGTTGTGTGCACGTTTTCTACTACGATCGTGTACATGCTGTCGTTCGATGGGCTCCTGCGTAGGTCGTGTGAGCGAGTCGCAGTGTGTGTGTGTGTAGATGGCACGGTGACCTCATTGTGAGATGCGTGTGATGCTGCGGCCTTGTCGAAACAGCGAACTAACGCAACTCCTTCCCATCCCATCTTATTCGTTGTCAACTGTTCCTGTTCGTTATTTGATCTCTGCTGTCATTGCGCTCTCTCATGGTGTTATTCTCGCAGTATCCAGGGCCAGGCTGCCATCATCATGTTTGACGTCACGTCCCGAGTGACCTACAAGAACGTTCCCAACTGGCATCGCGACCTCGTGCGCGTGTGCGAGGCCATCCCGACGGTGCTGTGCGGCAACAAGGTTGACATTAAGGACCGCAAGGTCAAGGCGAAGGCCATCACCTACCACCGGAAGAAGAACCTCCAGTACTACGACATCTCGGCCAAGAGCAACTACAATTTCGAGAAGCCCTTCCTGTGGCTCGCGCGCAAGCTGGCTGGCAACCCCCAACTGACGTTTGTGGAAGCTCCCGCCCTGGCACCGGCCGACGTGGTCATTGATGATGCGCACAAGCGCCAGATGGAGGCGGACCTGGAGGCGGCGAAGAACGTGGCACTGCCTGGTGAGGATGAGGAGGACATGTAAAATGGGACCGGCGGAGCTCCCTTTGCGTGGGGCGTCTGCGATAGGTTGGGATGTCTTGTTGTATAAATCAGTGTGTGTGTGTGCCTGCCCACTTTTCCTTTCTTCCATGTATGATCTATTTCGCTTGATAACGGAGAGAGCGCGTTCGCATTTGCTGACGGGCGGACGTGCTTTTACTAAACGCTCGTCTGCGCGGTTAGCAAGTGTGTTCGGCTCCGACACGGGGCCTCGACGGATATGCATGTAGTGCAGGTGCTAGCGTCTGTCGCTCGATGCCGTCTGACGCCGCGGGCGGTGATCATCTCGTCAGCGCGAAACTCCGCGATCTGCGATCAATGTTCGGACGCTGCTTTCAGGACCCGCATCCTAAAGGCCGGTGCGCCCGGTGTTCGCAACGTGGTCGTGGGTGCGAACGGACAGACAGCCGAGACCGCTGCCCATTTGAAGACACCCCCAGCCATTCGACGTGTGTGACGGGCGGTACTTGAGGCTGGCACGCGCTGGCAACGAAGTCGAGCCAAAACGTACACCTCGAGAACTGCCGTTTTGAGTGAAGAGACCCGGCAACATGAGGGACCGTCAAAACAAAAAACAAGCAACCAAGAAGAGTAAAGCGCGCGCCGGAGAAAAGAGATCCTATGTGGGCCGAAGCACCGCACGCTCCCCGTCTGGCAGCGCCGAGTTGATCGACTCAAACGCCGCCTGCATCACCTGCATATCGTCTTCGGGTCCGTCGGAGGGGATGGGCGGGTGGACCGTCAGCGAGATTTGCTGCGCCGGGTACCGCAGCGGCACAATGGCGTCGTATGGCATGACCTCCCGGGTACCCTGGATGGTCACGGGCACCACTGGCACGCCCGCCGCTCGAGCAGCCTTGAAAGCACCCAGCCGGAAGCGCCCGAGCCGCCCCGACGTGGAGCGAGTACCCTCAGGAAAAACGACCATGGACGTCCCCGCTTTCATAAGCCGTACCATTCCCCGAAAGGTGGCCATAGCGGACTTGCGGTCGGACCGCTTGAGTGACAGGTTGCCCGTCAGCGCCATGGCCCACCCAATGATGGGCACCCGAAAGATCTCCGCCTTGGACACGTACTTGAAGCGCCGCCGAAGGAACGCAATGGCGTAGACGTCCAGGTTGGACGCGTGGTTGGTCACGTACATGACGGGCGTGTCCATGCCGAGGAGCCGCTCGGGGTGAACTACCCGCGGTGCCAGGCCAACCGTGGCCAGAGAGATGCGGAGCCACGCGAGCGCCACCACATCGTGTGCGCGCCGGCGGACACGGTCAAACATAAGGATCGCGGGGTGCATCAGCACCATGGGCACGAAGAACAGAACCGACCACGCAAATGTGACGACGACAAAGAAAAGGCCCAGCACCCCCATTTTTGGCCGCCGCCGCTTCCCGTCTGCAGGCGCCGCCGTCGCCGCCGCCACATCCTCCCCAGCACCGCCAGTACCGCCACCCGTCGGCGGGGCCCCGCCGCCCCGCGCCACCGCCACCACCACCCGCCGAGCAAAGTGGGAGGGAGTGGCAACGGCGACACGCCGTTGGTGGCCCCCAGCAACCCCCACCCCATACGGCAAGACGCACCCGCGGGAGGCCCCCGCCAAGCCCGCTGGCGGGCCCCGCTGCAGGCCGACACGGCCAGCACCAACCGCGGGGTGGGGACCCCGCCCGGCGCGCACACCCCCAGCAACGAATGCCAGACCTGCCATGCCAAAGGCCAGTCACTCACCCACTGCCCCCCACACCCCCTCCCCCCCGACCCCACCGCACCGCTCGCGCCTCAACTTGGTCGGCGCAACCCCCCCGCAAGGCCACCGCCTGGGCGGAGGCGGGCTTCTCGTCGGCAAGTCGGGCGTCCGCTCACCCGCTCTCTCCCAACATCTCCAGTGCGCCCAGATTGAGGAGCCCAACGTTGCCGGCGGATGTGGCCCGCCCATTGTCGCGCGACACAGGGAGGCAAAACAAATAGCATTGCAGACGATGCAAGTTTCTGTCCTAGCACGGGGGGTAGGGTTGTGCAACACGCCCCTTTTTGCCAGGCGTGTCGGCGTGACACGCTACAACACGGTACAACACGCCGTTTCGCGGCGACCACACCCAACACGCCCGAAGTGACCCCCCGACATTAGCCAAACTACCTTCATTTAATGTCACATTACCTGGTTCGGAGAATTAAATAGAGCCTCAGGCGACCCAGAGTGACAACTCTCGCCAAGTCTGGCGCCTATCATCCCTAACACGCCCCGAACACGCCCTTCCTATTGGCGGGCGTGTCGGCGTGACACGCCTAAAACACGAATTAGACATGCCTGGGGCGTGTTCGTGTACACGCCCCAGGCGTGTTGCGCAACCCTAGCGGGGGGAGAGCTCCCGCACCCCCAGTTAAGGGCGGACATTAGAGTTCAGAGGGAATACTGCATTACATCCAACACGTGCCACGTTCGGGCGACTTCTCTCTCGATACGACTTCCTGGTTGGACGAGAGAAAAGATATACGACCATACGCAGCAAGAAAAAAAGAAGCAAGAACACAAAAGAAATAACAAGAGAAAAAAGAGGTACAGCCGTATCTCTTCCGTAGCACAGAAAAATGCCTCGTAAAGAGAGCCATTTTTTCCATGCATAAAAAGTCAATGGTTCAAAGTGGTTCGGCAATTAGTCCGCGCGCGAATGCAACTTTCAGGGGCTCTCGCACTTGTATATAAGTTTTACAATTCTCCCGGGAATCCGTCTGATCCACAGCGCAAATCGAACGGCCCCACCCGCTCCTGCCAGAGCCCACGGTCAGATCCGGACATGAGAGCGAAAGGACAAGGAAACAGCGGCGGAGGAGGCCGAAGCAGAGGCCGACGATGCCTTGCTCGCTGCTGCAGAGGAAATGTGCCTTGCCATTTTGCTTGACGATTAAAGACACACTGGCTGTTCTTTCACATGACCTGTGTACTCTGGACATTCCTTTGTACATCTTCTAGGCTCCTATATCTTCGCTCAGGTTCCCCTGGGTGCCCCGTGTGCGACTTGCGCGCATGCCGGGGAGGAAGATACGCCGACCAACCCAAGAAAGAGACCTTCTGGGATGCGGGGAAATAACTGAGCTGCTCTTGTTCCCGTGCAACGATCCCCTTCCGCCTTAGAGAACCTGCTCCCCCTTGGGCTGTCTTGTGTGACTTCGTCGTTGCTGTGGCGATGCCCGTGAGGCACTGTGCGCTTTTTCATTGAGAAGAAATGTGCTGATTCCATGTCGATTTTCCACGCAAGAGGCCCTCCAGAGCAGCCCCAGGCAGCTGTGTTCCATTTCTCATCAGACACGTCGCTTGAACCCTGGAATAGTATGACAATTTTCAGTATATGCCATATTTGCTCCTGACACAGCGCTCTGGGCCAATGGCTGATCCTGAATCGCTCTGAACTCTAGTGTCCGCTCTGGGCACGCCTTAACTGGGGGTGCCCGTGGGGTCCCGGACCAAGCGTCTGCTCGGCACGCGCGTGCGCGCGTTCGCAGAGAGGCAGTCTGGAACCCCCCCCTGTTGAGACTGCGCTCATGAAGCCGAAGGTTGGGAGTGGCCGTGCCAACAGCCGTGCGCGCACCGCACTCGGATAGGGCGGGGTCTCGCCGGGCTGTGGCCCAGAGCCCCCACGGTGGCCATCGCCCGAGATCCGGTTGGGGGGCGGGCGTGCGTCAGGAAAGGACACGGCCCCTCGACCGTTGGCAGGGGGCACGCCACGCCAGCGTTGGGGGGGAGACGTGCTTTCCCCCCCTGAGCACGTGCCGTCGCCGCCCCGCGGGCGCATTCCACCCGTCCCGTCCCGTCCCGTCCCGCGTCGGTCGGCACGCCCCCCTTTCCCCCCCCTCCGCCCCCTCCCACCCGGCGGCTGTGACCTGGGCCGCGGCCAGGCGGCGGAGACTCCCTGCCGGGGACCCTGTCGTTCCCCGTCTCGGGGCCTGCCGTTCCCCCACTCCCCCCCCCTGTCACAGTCTTTTTGTGTCGTCACCCCCGGTGTGGCCATGGCCACGTCCTTTTGCTACCCCGGCGGCTGGGGCGCCCTGCGCCCGCCCGGTGGCGGTAGCGCAGCGGGTACGGCCGCCACCGGCGCTGCTGCCGGCGGGGCGCACCCGCTGGGCCCCCGCACCCGCCCGCCGCTGCTGCCCGACCGCCCCGGCGCTGGCGGCCGGCGGCGGGTGGACAAGCGCCCCCGCCTGCCGCCGCTGCCGCTGTCGTCGTCGTCGTCGCCGTCGCGGCCGCCGCTGCTGGGGGTTACCCCGTCGGGGGCGGCGCCGGCAGGCGGGGCGGCCGTGGTGGTTGCCCACCTGGGGGGGGGTGACGGCGCGACGGGTCGCCCCGTTAGTGGCGGGGGGGGGGGCGGCGTCGTTGGTGGCAGCGGCGCCGGCGGCGGCGCCGGCGGCGGTGCGGGCGGGGGGGGTGGCCTCGTTGGTGGCGGCGGTGGCATTGACGGGGGGGTGACGGGGGGGGTGGGCGGCGCGGATGAGATTGTGGCCGCGTGGGAGGCGGTTGCGCCGGCCGCGGCGCGGCCGGCGGCGGCTTCGGTGGGCGTCTCGTCTGCGGCGGCCGCGGCTGCGGCAGCCGCGGCGGCGGCAGCGGCAGCGTCACCCGAGGAGCTTGCGGATGCCGCCCGGGCGGCGTGTTGGCGGCGCCGCTTGCTGGGCGGCTGGTGGGGGGTGGCCGAGCTGGGGGGGGCAGAGGGCGTCGCGACCGCCTTTGGCGGACACCCCGCACCTGGCACTGCTGACGCGGCTGCGGCCGCGGCAGCGGCGTCGGGCGACAAGACGGCGGCCGGGTCATCGTCCTTGTCATCATCTTCGGCGGCGGTGACGGTCGAGTCAACCACCACCCCCTTCCTTCCCGATGGGTGCATGCCGTTTGTTGGCCGCGACGCCGAGCTCTACACCCTCTTTGTCGTCAATGCGCGCAACAACGTGCGGCTCACCCGGGACGACTGGTCCCTTGCCGACATGCGGCTGGCCGTGGCGGGCCAGGCGTTTGCGTCGGGCAAGACCGCCCTCGGCCGCGCGTTTGTGTCAGAGCTTCGCAAGCCCGCCGTGCAGGCGCGGCTGCTCGAAATGGCCGCCGCGGACGCGGAAGCGGAAGCAGCCGCAGGCGCGGCCACCGCCGGGGTCAGTGAGGCTGCGGGCCCGTCCGCGGCCGCGGCGCTCCCCTTTGCCGTCGACCCTGCCGACGCCGATGCCGGCGGTCCGCCCGATGCGGGGGCGGCGGCGACCACGTCCGCCGCGGATGCGCGCAAGAGGCCGCTGGAGCTGTCAGCCGCCGCGGTGATTGCCGAGCTCCAGCACATGAGCACCGCCACCCCCGTGTACGTTGACTGCTCGCTGGCGCGGGGGGCTGAGACGCGCCACGGGTCAGACATGGCGGCTCTTCCGCTGCTGTTTGCGGGTGCGCTCACCGACGCGGGCTTCCACGTGCCCGCCGACGGGGATGACCGGGCGGCAGGGACGGCCGCCTCGGGGGGGGGTGCGGGTGCAGGGGCGGGTACGGTGGGGGCCCCCGCTGCGGGTGTCGCCGCCGCAGCTGCCCGGCGCGCGCCGGTCCCCTCCCCAGACCCTCCGACAGTTGCGTCGCTGCTGATGGACGCGGTGCACCCACCGCCGCCGCAGCGCCCGTCCCGACGGCCGCTCTTCCTCCACGTGGACAATGTGGGGGACTTGTCCCCCCGCGCGGCGGCTGCGCTGCGGGACAATATCGGCGCGCTGTGGCATTGTCTGCACGTGGCGGCGGTGACGCTCGGGCGCTATCCGCCCGTTTACGTCTACCTCTCTGGCCGGGGGGCCCCCTTTCTCGACTCGGGCGCCCGGCGGTGCGGGTATGGCACCGTTGGGGTGGTGCTGGACATGCTCCGCCCCCCGCACATCCGCGCCATCCGGGCCTCGCTTACCCGCCGGGAGCGACTGGTGCTCCCCGGCCTTCGTGGGGGGGGGCGGGTGCTGGACCGGAAGCTCGTGGAGATGTGCGGTGGCAATGTGTATTTGCTGCTGCTGAGCTTGCGGTTCCTCCACCACGCCGCCGCCGACGGGTCCGTGTCGCTGAGCAGCGCGGCGGGGATTGACCGGGCGCTCGCGGCGGCGTGGGGTGTGTTTGAGACCATCCCAGAGGTGGTGGCGGAGCTGGCGCCCCGGGGGCTGGGCGGGGGGCGCGGCCGCAATGCGGGGCCTCCCCCGTTTGGAATTGGCGTCGGCGATGGCTGGGAGGGCGGCGCCGGTGGCTATGATGGGGTTGCGTACGGCGACGTGGGCGCGGGCGCCCGCACCCCTGAGGAGCGCAGCGGGATTGGGCGGCTGCTGGACGTGTCGGCGTTTGGGGTGCCCGTCACGGGCGACGACCTCTTCTCGGTGGGCGGGCGCGGTGAGCGGCTGAGCCGGCTGGTGGCCACCCTGGACCTGTCACTGCTTCCGGTGGAGGCGGCATCACCGCGGGGAGCGGGGGGTGGGGGGGGGGGGCGTCGCCGCGTCCGCGCAGTCGGGGCTGCCACGGACGGCCTGGGGGAGGGGGGGGCGACCGGCCGGGAGAGTGGCGAAACGGGGACGTCTGGCCGTGGGGACGCTGAGGTGGGCGCGTCGGTACCCGCCGCCGATGCGGACGACGATGACGATGACGACGACTCGGATGACGAGGAGGAGGCTGCAGCGCCCTCCTCCCCGTCCTACCTCCTGTTCCTTCCCGGCTTTATGCGGCGGCACCTGGTGGCGCGCCTGACCACCCCCCCCTCGCCCTCTGCTGGCGGGGGCCTGTCAGCAACGCCCGTCCTCCCGCCTCCCACGTTTGCACCCTTCCAGCCCGTTGGGGACACCCGCTTTTGGACCCGCACCGCCCTCATCGACCTGCTTATCCGGACGCTCATCACCATCTCCCGCGCGCCACCGACGGCCGCACCCCGCTCGTGGGCGCGGCTGCTGCCCACCCTCGAGGCGGTCCCCGGCCTCGGGCCCGCCGCGGCGACCCTCGACGCCCGCCGGCCGGTCGTGTACCTGCCGCCGGGGGAGGCAGCCCCGCCCGTGGGCACCCCCGGCCGTAACCGCCGGGCGTACGTGTCGTGCGATTCGGGGGCGACGCTCACGACGGGCGGGCTGGACCTGGAGGTCCGCCAGATGCGCACCGCCCGCGCCATGGACGTGCGCGACGCGATTGCGCGGGAGGCGGTGGGGCCGCCGCCGTCGCCGCCGCCGCCGCTGGGAGGGGACCCTGCCGGTGGCAACGACGACGCGGCGGTGGCGGCGGCGCGGCGCAAAGTGCTGCTGCTGCTGCCGCTGTGGCACGGCCCGCAGGTTTCGTCGCTCCTTCGCTCCACTGACGGGGTGGTGCTGGAGGGGGGACCCGCTTCCGCGGCGGGCAGGGAGTACGCCATCACCACCGCCCACACGCTGGTTGTCCGGGACGTAGGCGGCGGGGACGATGACTGGGTGCCCTACACCCGCGGCTACGCCCGGCCAAGCAGCCGCCGGTCGCGGTCGAGGACGGCGGCGGCCGGCCGCGCCCGTCATGGCCGCGCAGCCAACCGTGGAGGGGGGGACGCTGCCGCCGCGGCGCCGTCCACGCCTCCGCCCCGCCCGTCTGAGGCGTTTGCGGTGCTCACCGTCAGGGGCGGCCTGACGGTTGCGCTGGCGAGTGAGCGTGCCGTGTCGGCGCTGGCGGGGCCCCGGCTGCTGGCCCAGATCCGCGCCGCCGCCGGCGGGGGGATGGGCGGCGACGATGCCGCCGCCGCTTCCCCCGCCGGTGGGGGCGACGCGGACGCTGCTGCCGCCGCCGCGGCTGCCGACCCAACGGCATCGTCGACGAGCGGTGGCTCCTCGACGGCGGCCGCGCCGTCCGCGGCGGCGGCGGTGGCCGCCGCCACATCAACGACGACGGCGGCGGCCGCGGCGGCCGCGTCGGCGGCGACGTCGGCGGGCGGCGGCGGGGGGGCGACGATGGAGACGCTGCTTGAGTTTTACCTGGCCGTCCATGTGGGCGCCACGGGCATGGGCGAGGCCGAGCTGGCGCGCTTGAAGATGGACGCGGTGCTGGGCGCTCTTCACCGGCGCAACGGAAACGGGCTCTTGTGAGGCGAGGAGGGGGGGGAGGGGTGATGGCGGGGGGCGACAGCGTCAGCGTGTGTGTTCCCACGGGTTGTGCAGCGCACTGGTGCGTGTTTTGGGATCACAGGAGTGAGAGGGGACGGGAAGGATCCCTGCCGCCGTCGCCACCTTGCCCCTCTCGTGGTCGCGTGGGTAGCCAGTGGCGCGTCACCCGGAGTGGCGGCCGGGGCCGCACCCCCGGTTGTTTAAACATTTTGTTCTTCCGTTCTTCCCAGACGTAGCGGCGGCAGCCGTGACACCGTGGCGAACCCTGCCGAGCGCACGCACCCTGCGACCCCGTGCGGTGAAGCCTTCGTGAGTGCCTAGACCGGATGGAGGCATGCGGCGTCGGCACGCGTGATGCTTCGCAGGGGCGCCCGCCCCTCCCATCCGCCCCGTGACCCCGGACATCCCCGACGGGCACGGGGCTAGGACAAAAGAGCACACCTGTTTTCTCTCTGAACGCACCCACGAAGCCCCAAATCCGTCCCCCCTCAACTAAGTTCACGGCACCACCCCACCTACCATATAGGCCCCCCGACCAGTTCTCCCATGGACGGTGGTGCAAACGGCGCAGCAGGCCAGAGTCCACCAGCGCACGCACCGCCACCGGCAGGCCATCCCAAGGTCCACACAGTCGCGTCCCTCTCGCCAGTCCCGCCCCTCCACCACCCCCACCCACGGCCCCACGACGCACAAGCTGCCAGCCGACAATCCACCAGGGCACAAATCGCAGCCCGCAGTCCATCGCGCGGTCCGCTTGGTAGCACCCGGCCCACCAGTTCCTCCCCCCCCCCCCCCCCCCCCCCCCCCCCCAAAAACGAGACCCCAGCTGCAAGCCTAGAACCGTTTCCTGCGCATCCGCTCGTCCACCGACAGCTCCCCCGGCCCATTCACGACGAGCATCAGCAGACCACCCATGATGGAAATCGTCTGCACCCACTCGTACCGCAATACGTCCTTCATGTACGAGTCGCCTAGCGACCAAAACGCGCTGTTGAGCACGTTGTGCACCAGGTAGAGCACCAGCAGCAGCGTGCCGCTGATGGTCATGTACCAGCCAACAGCGACGGCCAGCACTACGGGGGCGGTCAGGACGCAGCCGACCCAGCCCATGGTCGTTAGGAACTCCATCGCCAGAAGAACGAGCAGGACGCGGCTGGCCAGCTTGAGGTACGACTGCATCGTGACGCTGTTGCCTGGGTCAGGCACGCCTGGGAGGGCCGTGCGGCCCTCCTCAATGCGAGACTGGGCCAGGAAGAGCAACAGCGCGCCCGCAAGACACAGGTTGCGGACGAGGAAGCCGAGGTTCCCAGACCCAATCGGCGAGTGCCGCCCGTACACCACCTGCTGGTAGGAGACGCAGCCGAGCAACAGGTACGAGCCAAGCGCCTCGTACTTGCCGCCAAACGCGTGCTTCTGCGCAATCAGCAATCCGCTTCCAGCAAAGGAGAGGAGGACGGTAGCGACAAGCAGGATACCGGCCAGCCACTCGGGCAACTTGTATTCGTAGTGCAAAAAGTCAATCTGCAATCCGCGCCGCGCAGGGCAAACAAGACAGTGGGCAGGCGAGGGGGGTGACAGAAGTGGCCACGTCAACGTGGTATCCACGACAAACAGAAGACGAGAGCGGGTTGGCAGGCAAAGACGCGAGTCGAGACGGCACCAAGGAACAGCGCTCAGAAGACGGCGTCAGTACCAATCAATGGTGATTACAATCCCTCACGTCGACACAGACTGCAGCGACCGCCACGCACCCACTCCATTCAGCCATCAGCCCCCCCCCCGCAGAAACCCACCGCAGTCACCCAGAGAAGACGTTTCCAATATCACCGCCTTCTACCTCACCCCAACGCCCCCATCATCCACCCCCCTCCTCCACCTCATTCTCTGCAACGGCGAGCGGCAACGAGGGCTAACACGCTGCATGGTCAGAGCCGCACTGTTCCTTCCCTCCCCCCCCGCGTACCTGGTGGGGCATCTCGGTCAGGACGCGGACGCCATCCTCCACAAACGTGGCGACAAACAGGCCTCGTGTAATGTAGGGCGCGTACGGGGCCACCTGCTTAGTAAAGCGCTTGGTCACCCGCAAGGCCTGGCGCGCCGACTCCTGCACCTGCTCCATCCCCACAAGCCTCCGACAGGGACAGCTGGACCGACCCAGACACGATGGATGCAGCGGTCACGGCTAGTTGCTGCAGCCGACTGGCTCTCAACAGGCACCGCCGGGACGCAGCAAAAGCAGACGCACCGTCAGCACCTAGATGCGGAGCAGAAAGGGGGGGGGGGTGTGGGGAGATAAGAGATAAATGGGTAGCGAGGGCGGGACTGGACACACCAAGAACGGCAAGCGGGAGCGGGGGAAGAGGGGGGAAGGAGGGAGATGGTGGAGGCGAGGGTAGTGATGCGCGGCGCGGGCCAACGTCAGCAGCCAGTCGAGTCGCGCGGGGGGACTGGGTGATGCGCCGCGCGGGGAGGGGGGGGTGGAGCGCGTGGCCGGTCGACCAGGCAGCAGCGCGTTGGGGGGCGGGGCGGGGTGGCAGGGGCGTGTCGGGACACACGCGCACGCACGGCCGCCGCCGGCGCGTCAGTGGTGGGGAGTGTACCCAAGCAATCGGCAGAAGATAACCCACTGACGACGCGGCGCCGGCAGGCGACACGCGGGGGCGCGCCCACAACAACGGCCTTTCACAGCAGCCGCGCCGGCACTACCGCCCGCTCTCCCCCCCCTCCTCCCTCCCGCTCTCTCCCTCCCGCTCTCTCCCTCTCCTCCCAGCAGCCCTCCTGCCGCCGCCCTCTCTGCTCCGCAACAACGGACCTCCAAGCAGCGACGAAAGCGCCCCCCACCCCCCCCCACCCCTCTCACCGTGCGACGGAAGCTCCAACACACAATGGGCTGGCGACGCGGAGGACGGGCGCGGTGGGAGGGGATAAAACACAGGCGGGGTACGACGGAATACGACGTGGTGGGAGGGGGGGGGGGGGGGGGGGGGGGCGGGGAGCCGATGGAACGCGGTGACACGGCCCGCGGTGGCGGCGCGTCGGGCCGTCGCCCAGCGGCGCACCGCCGCTTCCTCTCCCCCACGCGGCAGGCGCTCTCATGGTGGAGAGGGGCGCCCGCTGGTTGGTCGCCAGGGTGAGCTTGGGGATTGAATGGGCCGGGGGGGGGGCCGGCCCCCGGCCGCGGGGGGACCAAAAGGTGGAGCGCCACCAACGTAGCTAGGTGGCCAACTGTCAGCATCGCCCGCTCAGTCCGAGGCCGCGCGTCAACTCTTTCAAATGGAATCACACCCAATACACATGGACAGGTGTGGTCCAAGAGAGCATTCTGCTGCACTTTGAGAAAAATTTGTGTGGGTACTGTACTGAGGCCACAAGAATGCAGCCCTGTTGACGACCTTCCCGCCAACCCGTTTTGCAGTCGCATCCATGGCCCGCCCCCGCCAGGAGCTCGAGCGGCGGCGGCCGCGCTCACACCCGCATGTAGCGGTACTCGCCGCCGTATGAGAGCGCGGTTCCCTCTGGCGTCGTCACCACCACATCCACCATCACCCCTCTCGGCCCCGCTGGCGCAGTGCACGTCAGCGCATTCCCATCTTGCGCAACAGCTCGCAACCGCGTGCATCGCCGGCCGCCAACAGTCACTGCAGCCCGCCATCCGCCTAGCCGATGGCCCGTTATCCGCAGGGTGGTCCCGCCCGCGGCGCGGCCCCGCCGCGGCACCACCCCGATGAGCGTCGGCGTCGTCGGCGCCGCATACGTTGGCCGCAGGACGGTTACGGTGTTGGCCCGCGGGTCGGCCATGACCACCCCCCCCGCAGGGTCTTCAAAGATGGCCAGCCCCGAGCGACCAAACAGGACGCGCACCCCTCCTGTCAGCGGTGTTGGTGCGCCCGGCTCGGATGGCCGCGCGCGGTAGAGGAGGCCGCTGCTCTGTCCAGCAAACTTGGACAGCAGCAGCTCCCCACGGAGGGCGCCAGCAAACGTCGCCGCCGAGTACTCGAGCACCCCATTCGTCGACGACTGAACGGCAGCGAGGCCGGCGGTGGCGCCCGCGCGCGCGACGCGGGGGCCCATGGGCGCCACGTAGACGCACTGGCGGGGGTCCCCGCGGCCGCGCGCACGGTTGGGCGACCCGTAGTAGGCCCCTGGCATGATGCGGAGGAGGGCGTCGCCGGTGTGAGGGTGGACGCCCTTAGACGTACATGACGTAGAGGAGGGGCCGTAGCCCCCGTTGGGCCCATTATCCACCGCGTACATGGCCGAGCGCGAAGTGTAGGCGAGAGCAAACGCGTTGCGTACGCCCGTCGCGTAGACGGATACGTCCCCGCTGGCGACCGACGCCCGGTCGGGCTCGTTCTCGTTCCGGTACGTCACCTGGCCGTCAAAGCCTGGCGCGTGGACGTTGGCGACCAGCACAGCCCCTGACAGGGGCGAGTCGGGCACCCCCCCGACGAGATCCCGGGCCGCCTTGGTCTCCCCCCGCACCGCCACCCCCGCGTTGGTGCTGCCCCCCACCGACACGTACAGCCGGCCGTCATCGTCCCACGCGTGCCCATTAACACCGTGGTCGTGGTTGCTCACCGGTAGGCCCGACAGAATGCGCCGGTTGTACCGGAAGCACCCACGCCCGTCGGGCTTGTACAGGTCCACTCGGCCGTTACGCCAGCCATGCTCGTACGGCAGCACCCGGCGATCGAGCCAGAACAGAACGCTCGTCGACACGTACAGTCGGTCCGCCTTGTTGTCCGACGGTGGGAAGGAGAGGCCGAGGATGGAGCGGCTGCCCGGGAGGGCCGCAGTGGCGCAGGCCTTGGTCACCACCCCGCGCTCCTCATCGACGGTCAGCACGTGGAGGACGCCGCTCTGGGTGCCAAAGTAGTATCGTCCGTCGGGGCCACGTATGGCGCTGGTAACCCCCTGACCCAGCGAGTAGGGTTTGCCGCCGGGTGTCCGCAGTACCGACGGCTCAAACCTAACCGGTGGCGCCCCCCCAACGACATAGTCAAATGACAAGGCGTTGGAGGCGCCGACCCCGTTGACAACCCGCAGCGCTACGCTCGCCGGCCCTGTGTTGGTGCCCCGTGGGGGCACCAGCACCACCACTTCGGAGCCGTCAGTGGCGGTGCGCATGATGTTGTCCGCCTCCACGGTGCCAAACATAACGCGCAGGTCGTTGAGGAGGCCCGAGCCGCGGAGGGTCAGGCGGTCGCCCCCTGCCGCCGCCCCCGACCGGCGGCTCGCCGACGACAGCACGGGCAGCACGGCGGCGGTGTCGTAGCCGAGCTCATCCGCCGTCAACGGGTACGAATTGACCTCCCCCGGCCGCAGCGCCATGACCACCAGAGTCGCCGACCGGCGGCGCTGCCAGTAGAGCACCTGCAGGGGTGTGGACGAGCCCGCCGTGAGGTAAACCCCCCGCGTGTAGCTGGTCGTCACCGAGGCAGCCGCCTGCCGCACATTGATTAGCACCTTGCCGCCGAGCATCACCCGCACGGGGCCGTCGTGGACAACCAGGAGGGTGTGGGTACCGGTGCGACTGGGTCGGAGCTCCCCAACCAGCCGCGCGCCCCAGCCGCCCACCGCCACCGCGGCCGCCGACGCGAAGCCGCCGCCCGGAAAGTCGGCGGCCTTCCAAAACGCAATTCGCGGCACCGCCGTGCCCAGAGTCGGCTTGGGCGCCCCCGCCCCGCCAGTGACCTGCCGCAGGTTTGCAAGCCCGCCGCCGCTCTTCTGACTACGCCTCCGGGAAGGAGGCATCAGGTCTGCGAGCGTCGCTCCTGGCCGGCCCGGGTAGGCGTAAAAATAGGCGCCCGGCGTGAAGGCCGTCCGCACCGTCACGGTCGTCAGCGCCGACGCTACGTCCCCCGTGTTGTCCGTGACGGTGAGGCGGAGCCGGGTGGCGCCGAGTGGAAACACCCGCGTCTGGCGCGGCGCCCACCCCACTGTCTCGCCCGTTTCCTCAATGGTCCACCGGTAGCGCACAATCAGGCCCGACACGGCCGGGGGGCCCGCGTCAAAGTAGTGAGAATGGGAGAGGATACCGTCAAGTGTCACCGCGGCGGCACCGCTCTTGGTAAAGTCTGTCGCGACGTACGGGCCGCCGGGGACGGCGTGCGCCCGGTGGTCTGCGCCGCTGTCAAAAGCAGAGCTATTGTTCCAACGCCTGGCGGGGGTGGGCTGTGTCGCTGGAACCGCCGGCTTTGGGGTCCTCGGCTGGGGCGACGGTGTGGGCGCCCCCCGCTTGGCAGACGTCCGCAATACGACGCCACTCAACATCGGCTGCTGCACCAGCCCGTCAATGGTGACGAGCACCCCGCCCCCTGCGTTCCCTCCCCGCTTGACGCGGATACGCCGAAACGTGCGCACGAGCGACGCGTTGGCCCCCCCTGCGGCGGCGACCACGTCCAAGTGCGAAATCCTCCCCTGCGCCACCTCCCCGCCCAGCTCCCCCACCGCCACCCGCAGCACCCGCTCGCCCACTGCCGCAAACCACACCTCTGCCCACAGCAGCGTCACGTCGTAGGTGCCCGCGGGGACGGGGAAGGCAAGCGCCAGCCGGCCCCCCGGTGCCAGCCGGTGCGACAGGTAGACGGGTGTCCAGCCGCGGCCCCGCGCAATGGGCCTCGGGGGTGCAACGTAAGTGATCCCCGCTGTGCCCGTGTCGGCGTCGCCGGCAAAGAGGCCTGTCGCGGGGCCGCCAGCGTTCCACCGAAAGAGAGGGCGGCGACTTGTGGTGGCGCGTAGCACCGACCGGAGAAAGAGGGCGGCACCGTCAGTGGCAATGCAAGGGGTAGTGGGCGCCGACGCGGCGGTGTCGACAGCAGCGGCAGCGGTGGTGGTGGCGGTGGGGGCGGCGGCGGCAGCGGCGGTCGCGGCAACGGCCGCAGTGGTGACCACGGCTGCAGCTACGGCGGCCATCGCCGTCGCGACGGTGGTGTAGCGCCAGCGGTCAGCCGTCGTGGGTGGTGAACCCCGCCATGGGCGACGTCGGCAAGCACCATGAGCGGTGGAGCAGGGGAGTGCAGCGGCCACCCCCAGCCGCCGCCGCCCGCGGTGGGTGCTCCTATCCATATTGGTTCACAAGGGTGCGGTTGGGGAGGAGGGAGGGAGGGACACCGTCAGGGACGAAGGGGAAGGTGATAGTCGATAAAGGAAAGCTCCCGATGGGGATGAAGCAGTATCGGGGCGGCTGCTCTGGTCGGGTTCTGCTCGGGTGGGAGGAAAGAGGACTGACGAGGGAAGGCGGTTACAACGAAAGGAGACGAGGGGATAACGACGGAGAGTGGTAGTAGTTGTGTGGAGGGGACAGGGCGGTTGCGGTGGCGCGGCGGCTCGGGGACGGGAAGCGGATGGCGACGGGGGTGACGAGCGACGCGGCGAGTGAAGCCGACAGGGTGTCCCGAGGACAACGGACTGCCGCTGCCGGGCTGTGAGTCGGTCGTTGCCGTGGCAGTTGTGTACTGTACGGTTCAGGCACGTCCCCCCCGCCTACACCCTCCCGCCCCTCACCCCTCACTCTCACCCCTCCGCCCCCGCCCCCCACCCAAACGGCGGACGGGGCGGGACACCAACCGGCGGCAACCCCCCTGGCAGGTCCGCTGGACACCCCTCCCCTGCCCAACTGCCGCCATCACCCGTCGGAGGGAGGGGGGTCCTCGCTTCAGGTGGAGGTGAGGCCCGTGCTACTGTGTGCCCCCGCGCACCCTCTCCCCGCCCCCGCCGCTGCCGGTGAATGGGGGGGGGGGGGGGGGGGCGGGAAGGGGGGGCGGGAAGGGGCAGTGGAAGGACAGCCGCGGTGGGGGGGACGGTGCCGCGGTGGCGGACCGCCTCCCTCCCCCTCCGCCCTCCTTGTGACAGGTGGGAGGGGGGGGGGAAGCCGCGGGGTCCGCGCCGCTGGTCTGGCGGGTGCCGCCCGCTCGCCCGCCCGGCCGACCGCCCCGCCGCCGAGGTGTCGGCGGCCACAGGCTTTGGGCGGGAGGCTGCTGCCGCCGCCGCTGTGCCGGCCAAGGCGGTTGCTTGCAGCGGGGGAGGAGAGGGAGCACAGCTGTGCTGCCTGCAGGCAGCCCGGGTGGGGGTAGACTCGGGCAGGCCGCGGGGGGACGCCTGTTGCTCCCGGCAGCCGCCACCCAGCGGTGGGGTGCGCGACTGGGACACCGAGCGGCAGGGGCGGGAGGGGGGAGCCGCGCGGGATGCGGGTCGGCTTGGATTAAAATCGCATCTGGAGGAGGGGGGCCGGGGGGGGTGTGGCGTTGCGGGGGGGGAGGGTGGGCGGGGGGGTCGTCCGCCGCGCCGCGGCCAGAGGCGGCAGGCAGTGAGGCCCGTGGGTCTCGGGGCGCGGCCGCGGCCGCGCCCGGGGCCGGGCAGAGCACTAAAAGTGGCACATCCGACGCCCCCCACGAGCAGAAGGGGGGGCGGCCGGTTTTGCAAGCCCCCGCGTCGTGCCCATCAACGCACCCTGCCCATGATAGGCAGATCGGGGCGCCCGCGCGGCCCGCCGCCACGCCCCCCAGGGTAGCTAGCTATACCGCGGCCCCCGCCCCGCTGGCTTGGCCGGCCGCCCAATCCTCCCAGCGGGTGACACGCGTGAGCGGCCGGCTGGGTGCGGCGCCTACCCCCCACGAGCCCAGCTCAATGCGCCGTGGCGGACCTGGGGGTCTGTTGCAAGGCTTCAAACGACGCCCTGCCTCTGCCTCGGCGAGCCGTCTGTCTCCTCGTCGTCGTCGTCATTTGAAAAGTCCTTCTTTTTTCCACTCTCCGACATTGGCTCGCACGATTCTCTCGGATCATCAGCAAAGCCTGGCAGTCTCGCCTTTCTCTTCCCACTGTTGACACCACGTTGCGGCAGCAGGCTGGCGGACGCTCCTGCAGGCGGGTCCGCGGATCAAAAAGTTCCGCACTCTTTGGTTCACTCAGACGGAAACATTGGGCAGTTCACGCAAGAATTGCGGACATTTCAGGAAAGCAAAAGGAGGACACAAGCAGCCCGTCAAGGGCGGCGGGCCGCTGCGCAGCACTGCTCATCCCCTGTCAAGATACAAGCCCAATTTTGGCCAGATCTCTTGCTTCGTTGTGCAAATTCTTGCCCTGCTCGAGCACGAAAATGAACGGCTCGAGCAGAACTTTGCTTTTCTGATCGAGGGGATGGGTGTGGTTCGAGTGGTATAGAGTCTAATGTAAGGAAGATGAAGCGGGAGCCACGACCTTCGAACCGACCGGGCAATCGCACAGAAGGTGGCCGTCGTCCGAGCGCACCTAAGCACGAGTGTATCCAAGAGTCCCACTTGTCTTGTCCTCTCGACTCCCTCCTCGCTACTCGATGCGAGGGAGCGTATATATAGGCGCGGAGCCGCTCGCCAAACGCACGCAGACGGCACTCCACACCCCACACGGACAGCAAGACACACAACACAAAACAAGCACACAACGCAGCGCGAGGTTTCAGCGTCACTCACCAGCGCGCCGGCGTGTGCCAGCGGGGCTGATGAAATGTGATGGAGCCGTGCGATTGGCCCGTCACGTTCCATCACTTCACAACGATGGAGCGCCGTCACGAAATTGCCAGTATGGAGCCCACGTGGCATTGCTGTCAGCAACAATCACAACATCCGGAACCGTCTGGAACCGCGCCGCCGCATCGGATGACAACGGTGACGTCAGCCCCGTCAGGCACGGATTCACACTCCCACCTTTTCCTTATCCGAGCGCTGCGCTTCCGCTACTCTCGGCTTCCGGATGATCCATTGCTCCACCGGGTTCCGGTCCACCGAGGTCCTTGCGTTTGACGCGAGCCCAGACTTTCCGTCTCAGGAGCCCGACTGCTTCGTCCCGGCGTACGTCTTGAATGTGCTTGCATGACACGCGTGCGTCTCCAGGCTGGAGTACCTCCGTCACCAGCACCTCCGTTGCTCGCGGAAGGGCATCTATGTCGCCAGGAGACACAGATTCCGTTGGAGGCAATGCCGCTTGTCCATCGTCAGCCACCTCAACGACGTCGCGGACTCGCTCCGCATCTGGTGCCATGGTCGCACAGCCATCTCCCTCAGTCGGCGTCCCTTGAGCTTCCTCCGGCACGTACTCCTTCACCTTATCCACGGAGAAGAGCTTCACGGAGTTGCCGACGTTGAGCCAGACCTGCTTGCCATCCGTAGACAAGGCGTCATACGGCCCCACCCATTGATCCACCGGCTTTTCGAGGTAGACCAAGACCGAAATACCCGCACGCATAACAGCGTCAGCAGCGGCTGGGACACGACTTAGCACCGCGCGTTCAAGCCGCGACTTAGTGACGTGCTTCGCCATCTCGGCCCTTGCGGCGTGCATCGCCATGACACGGTCACGCTGAGCGGGAATGTTGACTGGCGCCACCGGCATGCGCGGCAGAACCCCAAAGACCAGAAGGGTTGGCACCAGTCCGCTCGGCCCAGCAGTCTGGTTCATGCCCCACACAGACATGGCCAGGGCATCCTCCGTAGGCAGGACCGGATGAGACGCACGCCCGCGCCAGTAGATTCGGCGTAGGAAGGAATGGTGGCGCTCACCGACACCTAGAGAGTTGTGCGACTCGATACCCGACTCCAGTCGCTTGATGCCTGCTGACTGCTGCAGCGCCTTCCACTCGTCTGACGCCAGCTGCGGCCCTTGGTCAGTGTTCATAGAGTCCGAGTAGCCGACGTAAGGTGTCACCCAGCAGCGCACATAAGCCCGCCAGACGTCCTCCGTAGGCTCTCCGCTAAAGAGGAACTCCGCGGCGGTAAATAGAGTATCTTTGTCCACCATGTGTAGCGGCGGCTTCCCGTCCAAGTACATGATGTCTAGTAGCACAGTCCGGTTGAACACGATGTCTTCCGAAGGTAGGGCAACGCGAAATCTGCTTGGCTCCTTCGCGAGCCGCTGACACAGGTCACAACTACTCGACACCTGCTGCAGCTGCTTCAGGGTGCTTGGCTTTGCGTGATCTCCGCCTGCCTTGTTAATAACGGCATACAGGCGACTAGGCTGCGGGTGGAAGAAGTCTCGATGTAGCTTGCGCAGCTCCGGCATGGTGCAGAGCACGTTCCTCTCCCATACGAAGTAGACATGACCAAGCTTCCGCACGAGCGGCACAGACACGGAGTACGCTTCGCATACAAGTCGGTTCAGCACAGTGTTGGCGTACATGTGGAACTTGTCGAGGGTGTCCAGCCCAAGCAGCAAAGGTACGTTCACGTCCACGACGTCCATCGACAGCTCCATGAAGAAGTCAACGGCCAGAGGAACGCGCATGGTCAGCCGACCCACGCTGGCATGACGACTACCGCCAAATCGGTACACCTCCGGCATCTTGTTCTTCTGCAACCGACGCGGCAACCCTGCCCACTGCAGGTGCGCTAGCGCTTCGGGCTTACCGATCACCGTACGCTGTGCTCCAGTGTCCACACAGGCTCCTTGGAAGTCCTCCACCGTCTCCAGCAGCGTCAGGAACTCAGGATCCTCCTCGATACGCGGGGGTCGTCCCCCCCGTCTACGTTCGAGGGAAAGTCGGCGATTCTTACCCTCTTCGCAAAATCCGTATCGTCGCTGGTCGTCCCGTCGCCGTCCTTGGGCACAGGCTCGGAGCAATCTACCAGAGCCTCAAAGATGCCGACCTCGTTCACCGCCGCCCCGCTAGCTTCGTCGCTCTGCTCATTGGCGTCGTCGTCCTCATTGCCCGTGACTCCAGCCGCGTCTAGCTGCGCACAAAGCTGGTATAGGATGGCGCTGGCTGCTGGACGCGCGGCGCGCTTCTTGGCGTAGTAATCCAGCTTGCGCTTTGCGGCCTTGATGGCGTTGATAGGGTGAGGGCAGTCGCCGAGAGAGTGCGAGCGATCGTCGCAGTTGAAACACCATAAGAGACAACGGGTTGAAGGCACCGCTGCCCTTGGACGTCTCGAACCGCTTGCCAATGTCTTTGTTCTTGCGCACGTAGCGACCTTGACCAGCGAACAGGATGCCAGGGACCTTGTCCTCAGGTGTCCGGGGGCCTTGGGCAACCTCGTCGCGCATACTGGCTAGGCGAGCTTCGTTGTGCAGATGAAGCGCAGCCTCGAGCTCACCATACAGCTGCTGGAAGGTGAGTCGATGCGTCGCGATCCTGCTCAGGGGCTCCGTTGCCCAGGTGTTGCCGACAACCGCGTTACGCAGGAACTCGACGTTGTACGACTCGCCGTGATGCGATCGCGGCACCTGCGGAGCCAGCTTACTAATGGTCTTTGAAGTCTTCTCCTGCGCCGCCGTGATGTCCGTCCCGTCCTTGACGAACGCGCCGAGCCGCAGGCTGCTAAGGTAGTTCTTGAACCGGTCTTGGCGCACGATGGAGTTGTACTCAGCGCCAACCATGTCCACGGCCTGCGCAAAGGTAGCAGCCGTACCGTGCACTCGGTCTAGGAAGAAGCGCTTTGCGTCGCCGCGCAGCAGGTTGTGCAGGTACTGCAGCTTCTGCGACGCCGTCAGCTCATAGTCACGTGCTACCTGCTGGTACTCGGCGATATACTCGCTCCAGCTCTCGCCCAGGTTGCCGCTGAACTTTGCAGCCGGATCTCGGAAACGCATGGCCACGTTATGAACAGAGCGATCCACACCGGCATCTTGCGACATCGTAGTGGTAGCCGCCGACGACGAGCTCTCCAGCTGAGCTCCAGCGGTACGGAGGCGACGACCGGACGCCTCCACCTCCGACGCCATCTCGGTAGCCACGGCCCGTTCCTCCGCCTCTGGATACAGCCCCGTCGCCAGCGTCAGCTTGATTCGGTGAGAGCTGTGCTGCTCCAGGTTGGCACCACGCGCGTTCCGCCAGTTGCGCAGGTCCCGGTGCAGATACGGAAGTGCCACCAAGCTTGGACCAAACAGTACAGCAGGAGGAAGCAGCTCCGCAACAGCGGCCTTGACCTGCTCCTCCGACATAGGCGTGGCGGCCATTTCGGCCTCCAGCATGCGAATGGACGTCACGACGCCCTTCTGCTTCTAATTCAGCATCTTGTCATCAGCAGCAGCCATGAAGCTGGGTAGCGCCCCTTGGGTCGGGGTAGAAGCGTCCGCAATCGTTGAAGATGTAGAGATCGCGCGCAGCAGAGGTGGTGAGACGGAACACATGGACAGCAGAGGCTCACGGAGTCAAAACCATGTACGCAGGTACCACGACGCAGCGCACAGGCTGACACACCCCGTTCAGGTTGTGGGCGCCCTTCCCCAAGCCTGTCGGCGCACCGGTGTTACCCGGAGGGAGTCGGAAGTGGACCATATGGAACGTTGACACGCTCGCGCGTCAAGGAATCTAGACAGGCTCCGGCCCGAAGACCGTCGCCCCTGGCACCAGGCGCACGCACGCTCAGTCCCCCTGTTGGTTCAAGTGCCCTAGCAGTGTACCACTCCTTGGCTCCCACGCAGCGTGTTATCAACAGCCGCGCGCCCACCGCGCACAGATGCCCCGCCCGCACACAGCCGCACAGCGCCGAGCGTCACCACGGGCGTCTTGTTCCCGCACGCCGTCCCCGTCAGGCGCACGTCTTGTTCCCGCACACCGTCACCGTCCGGCGCACGTCTCGCACGGGGTCACCTCGAGCGTGATTCGCGAATGCGGTTCGAGTGGTATAGAGTCTAATGTAAGGAAGATGAAGCCGGAGCCACGACCTTCGAACCGACCGGGCAATCGCACAGAAGCAGACCCTCGAAAGCTGTCGTCGCGCAGGATTTTGCTTAACCAGTGCGAGAGATTGCGCGGTTTTTAAACGCGTTTGTATAAACATTGCTCCCAAGCGTAGCGATGGCCGGTCGCTTCTTTGCGCTTCACGAGAGTGCTCTCCTGCCCCGTGCGCTTCCGGTTATACCAAGGGGGGTGGCGACCACCAATCGCCCGAGCTGTTATAGGCAGAAAGCAAGAAACGGGGGTGAAAGCGGTGTCTATGATGCCATGAGGGGGGGTCGATGCGGGTTTTATGCAGGGTTTTGCTCGAGAATTTCCCAAAAAAGCAAGAAACTTTTGACAGGCGATAAGCAGTGCTGCGCTGCCACAAATCGCCAGCCACAGGCCCGGCCGGCCGCCGGCGCGGCGGCTGCCCTTAGCTAGTCTGGTCCAAATGTCGACCATTCTCGATGACGTTCAAGGTGCTCGTGTACTTCAAGACATGCACGACATACGTGCTTGTAGAGGAGGCCGAGGGGAGTAAGAGGATGTTTTTTTTCTTCTGAGCACGTCTGTTCTCGCGGAGCTACGAGGGACAGAAGCCAAGGTGACTGTCAGGAGAGTGCTGGTAATGTCGACCAGCTCATGGAGCCAATGGAAACACCTGGTCCGCGATCAGTCCGGCCCAGCGGTGCACCGTGAGCAAATCAATCATGCTGAGGCCTCATCTTGACGGCAGCCAGAAAAGTACACGTGTCTGACGAGACACAGGGCTAACTCCGTGTTTTTGTGTCCGTGCACCGGAGTCGTCTTGACGGCGCAGCACAAAGCACACGCCTGCGCTTTCGTCTGGGAAGAATTTCTATCTATTTGGTGGTCTACTTCGAGACCGGCTGATGCAATCTGGAAAATGGACAGCGTTGCAGCCCCAGCCTCGCAAGGACGCGCAGCGAGGGGCGCCGACCTCTGTGCGCCACACAATCGCTCCCCTGCGACCACCGTCGCCGGACGCCAGACGGGACCACCACCGGTAGTAGGATACCTCCGCCCACACGTGCACTTGCAGTCCGCGCGTGCGCCAGCGACGCGCACCGCCCGATCCGCACTCTCCTTCGCACCGCGCGTTGTGAGTGCAACCGCGCACCGCGAGTAGCGCGCGCTGTGGCAGTATTGACCCCCAGGTAGGGGGGCAACACGTGCCATGCAAGGGGCGGCAGGCCACTAGCCTGATCCGTTCCTCCCCCTGCATTTGGGTCCGTATTCCCTAAGTTTGGGATAGTTAGCTTAGTAGTAAATCCAACTTGGATTTGAGGGTTTTCTGCATTTATCGTCTTGAATTTTCGTGTGGCCCGGTGGGCAGGTGCTGGGGTGGGAGATTCTGAGTGGCGAGATTCTGAGTGGACCCTGGGGGGATAAGGGGAGGGACAGCGGGGCTTGGCCCTGCGTCCCCGTCCCGACCAAGAAACTGTTGGACCACACACCATCCTCTTGTTTCTCCGTGGGGGGTTTGCCCCACAACAGGGACAGAGTGTGTGCGACTTGCACTTCTTCCGGTTCCCCCGACACGGGAGGCAGCCCTTGCACACCGCCCCAACTTGGGTGCCGTGTGTGCATGTGGTTTTTGCCACATTTGGTGGAGCAGCAGGGGACAGAGGTATACTTTACCTCCGGGTGCACCCGGGTGTAGGGGGCCCTCTGTCTCAGAGGAGCGGTGGACTTGGACCGTGTCATACGGATCGTCAGCCAACATGGCTAGTTCGGACCCCCCGTCGTCCGGGGAGTACACGGGTGACGCACGTACTTCAGTGCCTTTGAATACTGGTGAGACACAGGTGGGTTTACCTGGGGTCGCAGAGGGACTAGAGGTCCCTCAAGCCAGCAGGACTGGAAGTACGGGCGGGCAACAGGCCACCCCGACTCAGTCGGGAGTTCACTCGGGTGACACTTCTGATGTGGGTGGGCCGAAGTCTGGCCACCGCGTGGTATACTCAACGGGAACGTCCCAAGGGGTGAGGACTGTCCCCGCGGGTTCCACTCGGGTTGGAGCCAACTTTGGCTTGGAGTCGTCGCCAACTAGGCTTTCGGAGGACGGTGGACCTCCGTTGGTCGGCGATGGGCTCGCGCCCATGCCCCCGGTTGAGACCCTTGAGGAACGTGGTTACCCCTCAGGTGGACTCCCGGAGGCGGACCGAGACTCAACTGGAGTCGTCAATCCACTCCTCGCGGAAACTGTCCGTCGGGAGGCGACCAATGCGTTGCGGCAGACTTTGCCGGACCTGGTGGTCACGATGACGAATACTATTCTGAATCAGATTGTGGCGAGTTTGCCAGATGGCCTTAATGTCCAAACCGGATTGGGGCTTTCGAGCCCGCAGGCGCAGGGGGAATCCCCCCTTACGCCTATCTCTGGTCGCCCCGAACTGGGGGCGACACCTGTGACTCCCAACGAGGGAGCCACACCATACTCGGTGGGGCGTACGCCCTTCACGGGGGAGTTCCCCCCGGAAACGCCTGCGGCTACACCAAGCGCGCCGCGCCGGACTACAGGCACTGAGAGTGAACTTACCCCAGTGCCACAGCGGCTGTTCCCTCAACGTGAGGTGCCGCCAAAGATCCAGGTAGCCAACCCGGTCTACCAGAGCATCTTTGACTGTGAGACCTACGCCCTCCACAACAAGTCGGTGGCGTATGGTCCTGACCAGGCCCGAGCCATGGGCCGTGCCAAAAAGAATGCACTTCATTCTTTTGGGCACAAAGCGGAGTGGGACGGAACTCCCCCCCTCCGTGTCTTTGAGTTCCTACGTCGTTTCACAAAAGCCTGTGACGACAATGCCATAAGTGAAGGCATGGCTTTTTACATGCTACAGGAGTTTACGAAGGGCGACCTACGGACAGAACTTATGTCCGTCATGCCCAGCTCCTCAAGTGGAGGCGCTGGGGAGGTGACGTCCTATTTGGAGCTCGTCAACTGGTTGTTGAGAGCCATGGTTGATGAGGCAGCGTTGGATTCTCAAGTCGAGGAGTTTACGCAAGCCCATCAGGAAGAGGCGGAGGACGAGTTGTCCTTTGCGGAGCGAGTCCGTAAGCTCAACAATCTTTGTGGGTTTCTTCATCCACAAGCTGTGGTGAAGAGTCGGTTTGTGGAGGGACTCCATTGGTCAGTCCGGATGGAGACCCGGGAGCATAACACTGCCCGGGCGACCCTGGCCGAGTTGGCCAGGTTCGCCTATCGCAGAGGCGAGGCCTACCGCAAGTTGCGGGAGGAACAACGCCAGGAGCGTCAGGCCGAGTTGGCCAAGGAACGCGAGGAGGCGCGCCAGGCCAGAGAGTTGAGAGAGGCACGCCGAATCCGCAAGGAGAGGGTGGTAGCTGCCGTGGGAACTTCCCAGGGTATCCCTTCGTCTTCCCCAGTTGGGAAGACCCCTCCCGGAACGGACCATCGGTGTTGGAACTGCAACTCCGATGGTCACTGGGCATATGATTGCCCCAAGTTGAGTAAACGCATCCAACAACTTGTTAGGAATGCGAGTAAAAAGTCGGCTACTAACGAAGTACGTTCACGCCGCGAGGGTGGGTCTCGACCGGTCGTTGCGGTCGCCACACCCTCGGCGGAGGAGGCGGACACGTCGTCCTCGGACTCGTCGTCTTCCTCCCCGCCCTCAGATTCGGACGCCAAGTCGGCGGGAAACGAATGACCGTTGGGGCTGGTCGTCCGAAGCTCACAACGGCAGCCTCGGCCAAGTGGGCCAGGAGGACGAACCAACCGTGCCGGATACTGCGGCGACCTAAGGGAGTCCGCCCACCTCGGGTAGGACTCCCCAAGAACGTAAACCCACGTCGGGTCATCGCGGTGCTGACGGGTGAGAACTTCCAGGTGGCTGGACGGGTGCAACTTGCCCCCGGCCGTGCATGCTGTACCCGTATCGTACTTGATACCGGGTCAGGAGCCTCGTTGATACGCAAGTCGCTATTACCAAAGGAGGTGAAGCTCCAACGCTGGAGGTCCAAAGCTGACCATATGATTGACATCAATGGTGGGGTACTTCCCATCGTTGGTGCCGTGACCCTACCAACTAGGTTGGGGACCCATGAGGTCGACGTGACCTATGGCGTAGTTGAGAATATATCGGTACCCCTGCTTCTGGGTACCCCTTATGTTGTTACACAAGTGCCTTTGATTTGGGGCCCTGAGTACTGGGTCAAGTTGATGAATGGGGAGACTATCCCCATCCTTGGTAAGGGAAAGTCTGTGGCTCCTGTGACAGTCTCACAGTCGAAGCCTGTTTGTTCGGTGAGGGAAGGGTTTACTGCTACCCTGCGTTTAGCCCGCAAAGTCACGTTGCCCCCCAACTCGGTGGCGCACGTTGACGTTGTAACTGATTATACGGGGAACGGGTTGGTGCACCCTCACCCCCGTCTTGCTCGCAAGCACCAAGTGCATGTTGCCCTTGGCACGATGGACTCCAAAGCCGGAGTCCCGTGGAGGATCCAGGTGATGAACCTGAGCCCGGCGCCCAAGTACTTCAAGTAGGGAGCCAAGTTCGGCTATATCGACCAACACGAGGGACCGGTAGTAGCGGTCACCCTCAACGCGGGCGCAAGTAGCGACCCGAAGTCCGGAAAGGAGAAGCATCAAGCCAAGTCGGCCGCCTCTCCTCGACCCCATGTGAACATGGAGGGTGTCCCCCCCAGGTTGAGGGTTCAAGTTGAACGCCTCTTGGACCAATATCACAAGTTGTGGGATGGTCAATTGGGACTCATGAGAGCCACCCAACACCGGATCGAGTTGAAGCCCGGTGCACCCCCTATACGCCAACAACCGTATAGGGGAGGACCTCGTTCAAGGGCCCTCGTTAAGGAGCAAGTTGCTCGCATGGAGGCCCTCGATGTGATCGAGGCCAGCAACGCCGAGTGGGCGAGTCCGGTGGTTATCGTCCCCAAAGTTGATGGGACCCCCCGGTTTTGTATCGACTACCGTAAGCTCAACGAGAGCACGGTGAAGGACAGTTATCCCCTACCTAGGATGGATGACTGTCTGGACTCTCCGGGGGAGGCAAACGTGTTCTCTACCCTGGACTGTAACGCGGGGTACTGGCAAATTCCCATTGCCCCGGAGGACAGGCATAAAACTACCTTTACATGTCACTGTGGTACCTACCAGTGCAAGCGCCTACCGTTTGGTCTGTGTAACGCGCCGGCAACTTTCCAGCGCGCTATGGACATGATTCTGGCCGGAGTACGGTGGCAGATCTGTCTTGTGTACCTAGACGATATCATTGTGTTCTCCCGAAGTCCGGAGGAACACATTGGCCATCTTGGCCAGGTGTTCAAGCTACTTGCTGACGCCGGTGTGTCACTGAAGGCGAGTAAGTGCCACCTCTTCACTCAAGAGGTGGAGTACTTGGGACATGTTGTCCGTCCGGGGCGTCTCAGTGTCAACGAGAAGAACTTGAGGGCCATTCGTAAGGCTCAGTACCCCCGGACCCAGACCCAGATGAGGAGCTTCCTCGGGATGTGTAACGTGTACCGACGTTCCACCAAGGGCTTCGCCAAGGTGGCGAAGCCGTTGAATGAGCTAGTGAGCTCAACGCTACCGAAGAACCTGCCTCCCCCAAGTCGGGTGGAGCAGGAATCCTTTGAGACTCTTCGGGACCTTCTGCTGAAGCCCCCCATCTTGGCTATTCCCAGGTTGGGAGGCCACTACATCCTGGATGTGGACGCTAGCTACGAGCAACTTGGTTGTGTGTTGCTTCAGCAGCAGCCGGACAAGGAGTACTTGCCGGTGGGATACTTCAGTAAGGGGCTGAACTCGGCCGAGAAGAACTACGGAGTCACCGAGTTGGAAGGACTCGCAGTGGTGTGGGCGGTGACGTCACTTCGTCACTACCTGGAGGGTGAGAAGTTCCTCATCCGCTGTGACCACCGCGCATTGCAGTTCATCTTTAAGACGGACTGTACGAACACTCGTCTCAATCGGTGGAGGGTGCGACTGGCACCCTTCAACTTTGACATTGAGTACCGACCTGGCAGGCAACATGCCCTTGCCGACGGCCTTTCTCGGGTACCTACCGAGGGGCTGGACACTAACCCAGTCGATGAGGACATCCCCATCGGGGGGGTTGTCACGCGCTCGGGTCAGGCGTTGAACCCCGAGGCGCCAGGGAACAAGAAATACTTGCCCCTGTCCCTGGACGAGGTGGTGAAGGCCCAGGCCGAGGATCCCTTCTGCAAGTCGCAGAGGGATATACTGGATACAGTGGTAGAGACGCGTTTCTTTCTGGGAGACGATGGCCTCCTCATGAGGAGGGGGGTATTCCAGGGGACCGAACAACTTGTCGTCCCCGCATCCCTCAAGGACAGTATCCTTGAGAGGGAGCACAACGCTCCCACGGGTGGACACCTGGGGTCTAGTAAACTGTACCAGACCCTGAGGACCAGGTACTACTGGCCGTCCATGGTGGTGGACATCTACAGTTGGGTGGCTGCCTGCACAAGTTGTGCACAGAACCGTCTGATGGAACGACGGCCTACTACGGCTATGCTATTGTTCCCGGCCAAGGAGCCCTTCGCCGCGTTGGCGATGGACATCCTTGGGCCACTGCCCGTGACCAAGGAGGGCAACCAGTACCTCCTGGTCATCTGTGACCGCTTCACGAAACTTACGCGAGCGATCCCACTGGCAGAGATCACGGCCATGTCGGTCGTGTCAGCCTTCCTAGATCACTGGGTTGCCGCGTATGGCATCCCAGATAGTACACTATCGGACAATGGACCGCAATTTGCGTCTGTACTGTTTCAGGGAGTGCTGGATATGTTGGGGGTTAAGGCAAACTATGCCACCCCCTACCACCCACAAACTAATGGGCAGGTGGAGCGCTTCAACAAAACTATTGTTTGGCAGCTGCGCCACTATGTGAGTGAGCACGTGAAGACGTGGGACCAATACATTTCTATCCTTACTACTGCCTACAATTCGCAGGTTCACTCATCTACCGGGGAAGTACCCCTCGCTTTTGTGACCCCCCGTCGTGTGCGGTCTATTGCCGTGCGGCGGTCGCTCCCAACTGGGGAGGATAGTGGCAGTACGCATACTCCTACTGAAAGTAAGGCGGAGTTCGCTGCTAGGCTTGAAAACCTCATCCCTAAAGTCAGGGCTGAGATGGACAAAGCACAAAAGCGCTACAAGCGTACCTTTGACAAAAAGGTGCGCAATGCTAAACATGTCCCCGAGCAGGGTGACTGGGTGCTGGTACACTCGCACACCCCAACTGGGGGTAAGCTGGTATTCCAGACGAAGGGACTGTACCAGGTCCTTCGTACTGATGGGCGGCGCTTCACCATCGAAAGTGACGATGGGGTCCGCACAGTGAACGGACAGGACGTGGTCAAAGTTGCACCACCGCCTGCAAGCGACCCAGCTTGGGCGCGTGCTTTGGAAGCGTGGCGCCTCCCCTCACTGCCTGCGGCCAAACAGGGCCCGCAGGAGTACGTGTTCGATAAGTTCATCGACCACGGATGGGATGAGGACACTAACCGCCTCATGTTGAGGGTGCGTTGGTTTGGCTACAAAGCCAAGGATGATACGTGGGAGTATGTGGAGGACCTTCCCGCTGAGAAGGTCCGGGCGTACTGTGCCCGGAATGAGATAGACCCTTACAGCCCTCCCTCAACGTGAGGGAAGGCCGAGCAACAGTGCCAAGAGAGTGCTTCAAGTCGAAGTGGTACGCAGAGTGGCTTTTAACTACAGCCCTAACCCTCACACTCTCACAACAAAGGCAGCTACCAACTAGGCACGCATGCTAGACTCTCCCACTCCACGGCCCTCGCCCTCACGTGGAGGCCAACGGCGAGACCCACGCCGATAACGGTCTCCACTCGTTGGAAGGGGCGGCGGCTCCAAGTCGAAACCGTCGCGCCCTTCACGGTCGCGCAAGTGGCGCCGACCGTGGCCACTCTTCTGCCTGGTCTTGCGCGCAAGTTTGCGACGCAGACGCTGGACAGACTCCGTCTCTGACGGGGTAGAGGACTCCGAAACGGAGTAAGACAACTCGTCTTCCGATACGGAAGGAGAGCGCCGCGAGTGTCGGCGACGACGGCGAGGAGGCGAGTATGCCCGGCTCGCGCGACGTTCGCCACGCCCAAGTGGGGCTGGCTGGGGCATAATAGCCCCAATGCGAGCCAACTCGGCTGTCATAAACTCCGCCACCGACTCGCAACTCGCGGTCGCCACTGCAGTACGAACGCGCTCCTCAAGTTGAGGAGTCTCGGAACTCTGGAGGGTTTCGGTCGACGCGGCCAACCAGGAAATGGTGCGCACCAACGTGGTGATCATCATCTCTGAGGTTAGAGGCGTGGGCGGCAACACCAACTTGGGGTATACCGTCAGGAGGGTGGCCCCCAAGTTGGGGGACACCGGGGTGGAAGAATCCACGGCCACGCTGATCGGGATGTTCCCGTGAGGTTGGAAAGGAACAGGAGGAAGCGGAGGGGCCCGCCGAGGTGGCGGTACCCGGGTGTAATTGCGACCCCGACTTGGGGCCCCCGCAGTGGGTTGAGTCATATGGTCATCATAGGACGGCACGGCCATAACTATGGGCTTGTCCGGGGGTGGCGCAGTGTGGCGATCCACCCCCGGGGCATACGGGTAGTCCCCGATGCCCAACCCCTCTCGTAGGACCACACGGCCGTCGTGAAGTTCACGAGCGACCCACACGAACTGGCGAAGTGCGCCATCGTCCTTGGGCCCACGAGTGGGGCGGCGCAACTTGTGCTCAATGCTCTCCCACTCGATAAACTTATGGAGCCGGAGCATCTCCTCAAGTAGAGTGAGTTGTCCTGATGAGCACCCCTCAGCAACTAGCTGAGGGGTGAGCTGTTCCAAACCTTGGATGAGCCGGAGGGGGAGATGCCAGAGCATCCCCCGCCGCTGAACACAGGATACCCAGGTCGACATGACCTCGAGGAGCCACTGGGTGGCCAACATGGCCCACACCAGGTGATCAGGGCCAGCCGTCAACATGACGGAGCCGAAGTGGTCAAGCAACCGTGGCAGCAACGCCGGGAGCCCGTAGGGGACCTCAACTTGAGGCCACCACTCGGGCTTCTTCGGATAGTACTGCTCCTTACTGGCAGCAGACTGTTGAGGAAACTCAAGTTGAGCCGAGGTCACCAAGTAGGGACCTCGCCGGAAGTCTTTCTCCATCCGCACATCAAAGTGATGAGTGTGCGGATCGGCCTCGTGGAGGTACGGGGGGCGAGTTGCCACCGCGTCCCAAGTAAAGGTCGGCAAGTCGCCGGGACCCGAGATAGCTCCCCCGCGGTTCACCATGAGCTTGGCACGCTGAACGTCCTCAACCTCCTCATCGTCCAGGAAGGCAAACTGGTCCGTCCTGAGGCCGGCAGGGAACCCGACCATACGGGGATACGTTTCCCGTACGCGGTCCCATACCCGACCCATCGCTGCGCCAAGTCGGCCACAGCGAAGTACAGTCAACCCCTCCTCATAGAGAGGCCATGCGGGGTAAAACCACCGCCCCAAGGCCTCACGCGGGACAACTTGTCCCGCCTCCGGGGGAGACCCCGCCGTCAACCCAAAGCCGGGTGACGCGGGAGTCCCATCCCCCGGAGCGATCGCGGAGCCCCCGCCGGACGTCCCGGCGGGTGCTGCACCGTAGGTGGTGTCTTCCATACGCTCATCTAGAGAGTCCGTCTCAACTCCCGCGGTCGCCATGGCTCTCCCCAAGTTGGGGAGAGACGCTCTGGCTATCGCGGCACGAGACCCGCCTCGAGTTGAGGGGGACTCGGATCGTGGGTATACGGGTGGCCTCCCCAGCGTGGGGCGGCCCAGTGGAAGGTGAAGGGGAGGTGGTGGTGATGGTGAAGTGTGAACTGAGGAGAGCAAGCTGCCGAGTGGGGCAAGCTTGAGGAGAGGGGCGGTCAACGTGACCGCCTCCACATCCGTGTTACGTACTCGATGGGGGACAGCAAGTCGCGCCCCCAACGCCGAGACGTGCGTTTACGCACCCCCTCACAGGGCCGACCGGGTCGGTCGGAACTAAGGAGAGGGGAGTGTGGCAGTCTTGACCCCCAGGTAGGGGGGCAACACGTGCCATGCAAGGGGCGGCAGGCCACTAGCCTGATCCGTTCCTCCCCCTGCATTTGGGTCCATATTCCCTAAGTTTGGGATAGTTAGCTTAGTAGTAAATCCAACTTGGATTTGAGGGTTTTCTGCATTTATCGTCTGAATTTTCGTATGGCCCGGTGGGCAGGTGCTGGGGTGGGAGATTCTGAGTGGCGAGATTCTGAGTGGACCCTGGGGGGATAAGGGGAGGGACAGCGGGGCTTGGCCCTGCGTCCCCGTCCCGACCAAGAAACTGTTGGACCACACA
>CM020618.1:24441146-24487706 GCA_009829735.1 Pyropia yezoensis
GAACGTGGTTACCCCTCAGGTGGACTCCCGGAGGCGGACCGAGACTCAACTGGAGTCGTCAATCCACTCCTCGCGGAAACTGTCCGTCGGGAGGCGACCCAATGCGTTGCGGCAGACTTTGCCGGACCTGGTGGTCACGATGACGAATACTATTCTGAATCAGATTGTGGCGAGTTTGCCAGATGGCCTTAATGTCCAAACCGGATTGGGGCTTTCGAGCCCGCAGGCGCAGGGGGAATCCCCCCTTACGCCTATCTCTGGTCGCCCCGAACTGGGGGCGACACCTGTGACTCCCAACGAGGGAGCCACACCATACTCGGTGGGGCGTACGCCCTTCACGGGGGAGTTCCCCCCGGAAACGCCTGCGGCTACACCAAGCGCGCCGCGCCGGACTACAGGCACTGAGAGTGAACTTACCCCAGTGCCACAGCGGCTGTTCCCTCAACGTGAGGTGCCGCCAAAGATCCAGGTAGCCAACCCGGTCTACCAGAGCATCTTTGACTGTGAGACCTACGCCCTCCACAACAAGTCGGTGGCGTATGGTCCTGACCAGGCCCGAGCCATGGGCCGTGCCAAAAAGAATGCACTTCATTCTTTTGGGCACAAAGCGGAGTGGGACGGAACTCCCCCCCTCCGTGTCTTTGAGTTCCTACGTCGTTTCACAAAAGCCTGTGACGACAATGCCATAAGTGAAGGCATGGCTTTTTACATGCTACAGGAGTTTACGAAGGGCGACCTACGGACAGAACTTATGTCCGTCTGCCCAGCTCCTCAAGTGGAGGCGCTGGGGAGGTGACGTCCTATTTGGAGCTCGTCAACTGGTTGTTGAGAGCCATGGTTGATGAGGCAGCGTTGGATTCTCAAGTCGAGGAGTTTACGCAAGCCCATCAGGAAGAGGCGGAGGACGAGTTGTCCTTTGCGGAGCGAGTCCGTAAGCTCAACAATCTTTGTGGGTTTCTTCATCCACAAGCTGTGGTGAAGAGTCGGTTTGTGGAGGGACTCCATTGGTCAGTCCGGATGGAGACCCGGGAGCATAACACTGCCCGGGCGACCCTGGCCGAGTTGGCCAGGTTCGCCTATCGCAGAGGCGAGGCCTACCGCAAGTTGCGGGAGGAACAACGCCAGGAGCGTCAGGCCGAGTTGGCCAAGGAACGCGAGGAGGCGCGCCAGGCCAGAGAGTTGAGAGAGGCACGCCGAATCCGCAAGGAGAGGTGGTAGCTGCCGTGGGAACTTCCCAGGGTATCCCTTCGTCTTCCCCAGTTGGGAAGACCCCTCCCGGAACGGACCATCGGTGTTGGAACTGCAACTCCGATGGTCACTGGGCATATGATTGCCCCAAGTTGAGTAAACGCATCCAACAACTTGTTAGGAATGCGAGTAAAAAGTCGGCTACTAACGAAGTACGTTCACGCCGCGAGGGTGGGGTCTCGACCGGTCGTTGCGGTCGCCACACCCTCGGCGGAGGAGGCGGACACGTCGTCCTCGGACTCGTCGTCTTCCTCCCCGCCCTCAGATTCGGACGCCAAGTCGGCGGGAAACGAATGACCGTTGGGGCTGGTCGTCCGAAGCTCACAACGGCAGCCTCGGCCAAGTGGGCCAGGAGGACGAACCAACCGTGCCGGATACTGCGGCGACCTAAGGGAGTCCGCCCACCTCGGGTAGGACTCCCCAAGAACGTAAACCCACGTCGGGTCATCGCGGTGCTGACGGGTGAGAACTTCCAGGTGGCTGGACGGGTGCAACTTGCCCCCGGCCGTGCATGCTGTACCCGTATCGTACTTGATACCGGGTCAGGAGCCTCGTTGATACGCAAGTCGCTATTACCAAAGGAGGTGAAGCTCCAACGCTGGAGGTCCAAAGCTGACCATATGATTGACATCAATGGTGGGGTACTTCCCATCGTTGGTGCCGTGACCCTACCAACTAGGTTGGGGACCCATGAGGTCGACGTGACCTATGGCGTAGTTGAGAATATATCGGTACCCCTGCTTCTGGGTACCCCTTATGTTGTTACACAAGTGCCTTTGATTTGGGGCCCTGAGTACTGGGTCAAGTTGATGAATGGGGAGACTATCCCCATCCTTGGTAAGGGAAAGTCTGTGGCTCCTGTGACAGTCTCACAGTCGAAGCCTGTTTGTTCGGTGAGGGAAGGGTTTACTGCTACCCTGCGTTTAGCCCGCAAAGTCACGTTGCCCCCCAACTCGGTGGCGCACGTTGACGTTGTAACTGATTATACGGGGAACGGGTTGGTGCACCCTCACCCCCGTCTTGCTCGCAAGCACCAAGTGCATGTTGCCCTTGGCACGATGGACTCCAAAGCCGGAGTCCCGTGGAGGATCCAGGTGATGAACCTGAGCCCGGCGCCCAAGTACTTCAAGTAGGGAGCCAAGTTCGGCTATATCGACCAACACGAGGGACCGGTAGTAGCGGTCACCCTCAACGCGGGCGCAAGTAGCGACCCGAAGTCCGGAAAGGAGAAGCATCAAGCCAAGTCGGCCGCCTCTCCTCGACCCCATGTGAACATGGAGGGTGTCCCCCCCAGGTTGAGGGTTCAAGTTGAACGCCTCTTGGACCAATATCACAAGTTGTGGGATGGTCAATTGGGACTCATGAGAGCCACCCAACACCGGATCGAGTTGAAGCCCGGTGCACCCCCTATACGCCAACAACCGTATAGGGGAGGACCTCGTTCAAGGGCCCTCGTTAAGGAGCAAGTTGCTCGCATGGAGGCCCTCGATGTGATCGAGGCCAGCAACGCCGAGTGGGCGAGTCCGGTGGTTATCGTCCCCAAAGTTGATGGGACCCCCCGGTTTTGTATCGACTACCGTAAGCTCAACGAGAGCACGGTGAAGGACAGTTATCCCCTACCTAGGATGGATGACTGTCTGGACTCTCCGGGGGAGGCAAACGTGTTCTCTACCCTGGACTGTAACGCGGGGTACTGGCAAATTCCCATTGCCCCGGAGGACAGGCATAAAACTACCTTTACATGTCACTGTGGTACCTACCAGTGCAAGCGCCTACCGTTTGGTCTGTGTAACGCGCCGGCAACTTTCCAGCGCGCTATGGACATGATTCTGGCCGGAGTACGGTGGCAGATCTGTCTTGTGTACCTAGACGATATCATTGTGTTCTCCCGAAGTCCGGAGGAACACATTGGCCATCTTGGCCAGGTGTTCAAGCTACTTGCTGACGCCGGTGTGTCACTGAAGGCGAGTAAGTGCCACCTCTTCACTCAAGAGGTGGAGTACTTGGGACATGTTGTCCGTCCGGGGCGTCTCAGTGTCAACGAGAAGAACTTGAGGGCCATTCGTAAGGCTCAGTACCCCCGGACCCAGACCCAGATGAGGAGCTTCCTCGGGATGTGTAACGTGTACCGACGTTCCACCAAGGGCTTCGCCAAGGTGGCGAAGCCGTTGAATGAGCTAGTGAGCTCAACGCTACCGAAGAACCTGCCTCCCCCAAGTCGGGTGGAGCAGGAATCCTTTGAGACTCTTCGGGACCTTCTGCTGAAGCCCCCCATCTTGGCTATTCCCAGGTTGGGAGGCCACTACATCCTGGATGTGGACGCTAGCTACGAGCAACTTGGTTGTGTGTTGCTTCAGCAGCAGCCGGACAAGGAGTACTTGCCGGTGGGATACTTCAGTAAGGGGCTGAACTCGGCCGAGAAGAACTACGGAGTCACCGAGTTGGAAGGACTCGCAGTGGTGTGGGCGGTGACGTCACTTCGTCACTACCTGGAGGGTGAGAAGTTCCTCATCCGCTGTGACCACCGCGCATTGCAGTTCATCTTTAAGACGGACTGTACGAACACTCGTCTCAATCGGTGGAGGGTGCGACTGGCACCCTTCAACTTTGACATTGAGTACCGACCTGGCAGGCAACATGCCCTTGCCGACGGCCTTTCTCGGGTACCTACCGAGGGGCTGGACACTAACCCAGTCGATGAGGACATCCCCATCGGGGGGGTTGTCACGCGCTCGGGTCAGGCGTTGAACCCCGAGGCGCCAGGGAACAAGAAATACTTGCCCCTGTCCCTGGACGAGGTGGTGAAGGCCCAGGCCGAGGATCCCTTCTGCAAGTCGCAGAGGGATATACTGGATACAGTGGTAGAGACGCGTTTCTTTCTGGGAGACGATGGCCTCCTCATGAGGAGGGGGGTATTCCAGGGGACCGAACAACTTGTCGTCCCCGCATCCCTCAAGGACAGTATCCTTGAGAGGGAGCACAACGCTCCCACGGGTGGACACCTGGGGTCTAGTAAACTGTACCAGACCCTGAGGACCAGGTACTACTGGCCGTCCATGGTGGTGGACATCTACAGTTGGGTGGCTGCCTGCACAAGTTGTGCACAGAACCGTCTGATGGAACGACGGCCTACTACGGCTATGCTATTGTTCCCGGCCAAGGAGCCCTTCGCCGCGTTGGCGATGGACATCCTTGGGCCACTGCCCGTGACCAAGGAGGGCAACCAGTACCTCCTGGTCATCTGTGACCGCTTCACGAAACTTACGCGAGCGATCCCACTGGCAGAGATCACGGCCATGTCGGTCGTGTCAGCCTTCCTAGATCACTGGGTTGCCGCGTATGGCATCCCAGATAGTACACTATCGGACAATGGACCGCAATTTGCGTCTGTACTGTTTCAGGGAGTGCTGGATATGTTGGGGGTTAAGGCAAACTATGCCACCCCCTACCACCCACAAACTAATGGGCAGGTGGAGCGCTTCAACAAAACTATTGTTTGGCAGCTGCGCCACTATGTGAGTGAGCACGTGAAGACGTGGGACCAATACATTTCTATCCTTACTACTGCCTACAATTCGCAGGTTCACTCATCTACCGGGGAAGTACCCCTCGCTTTTGTGACCCCCCGTCGTGTGCGGTCTATTGCCGTGCGGCGGTCGCTCCCAACTGGGGAGGATAGTGGCAGTACGCATACTCCTACTGAAAGTAAGGCGGAGTTCGCTGCTAGGCTTGAAAACCTCATCCCTAAAGTCAGGGCTGAGATGGACAAAGCACAAAAGCGCTACAAGCGTACCTTTGACAAAAAGGTGCGCAATGCTAAAACATGTCCCCGAGCAGGGTGACTGGGTGCTGGTACACTCGCACACCCCAACTGGGGGTAAGCTGGTATTCCAGACGAAGGGACTGTACCAGGTCCTTCGTACTGATGGGCGGCGCTTCACCATCGAAAGTGACGATGGGGTCCGCACAGTGAACGGACAGGACGTGGTCAAAGTTGCACCACCGCCTGCAAGCGACCCAGCTTGGGCGCGTGCTTTGGAAGCGTGGCGCCTCCCCTCACTGCCTGCGGCCAAACAGGGCCCGCAGGAGTACGTGTTCGATAAGTTCATCGACCACGGATGGGATGAGGACACTAACCGCCTCATGTTGAGGGTGCGTTGGTTTGGCTACAAAGCCAAGGATGATACGTGGGAGTATGTGGAGGACCTTCCCGCTGAGAAGGTCCGGGCGTACTGTGCCCGGAATGAGATAGACCCTTACAGCCCTCCCTCAACGTGAGGGAAGGCCGAGCAACAGTGCCAAGAGAGTGCTTCAAGTCGAAGTGGTACGCAGAGTGGCTTTTAACTACAGCCCTAACCCTCACACTCTCACAACAAAGGCAGCTACCAACTAGGCACGCATGCTAGACTCTCCCACTCCACGGCCCTCGCCCTCACGTGGAGGCCAACGGCGAGACCCACGCCGATAACGGTCTCCACTCGTTGGAAGGGGCGGCGGCTCCAAGTCGAAACCGTCGCGCCCTTCACGGTCGCGCAAGTGGCGCCGACCGTGGCCACTCTTCTGCCTGGTCTTGCGCGCAAGTTTGCGACGCAGACGCTGGACAGACTCCGTCTCTGACGGGGTAGAGGACTCCGAAACGGAGTAAGACAACTCGTCTTCCGATACGGAAGGAGAGCGCCGCGAGTGTCGGCGACGACGGCGAGGAGGCGAGTATGCCCGGCTCGCGCGACGTTCGCCACGCCCAAGTGGGGCTGGCTGGGGCATAATAGCCCCAATGCGAGCCAACTCGGCTGTCATAAACTCCGCCACCGACTCGCAACTCGCGGTCGCCACTGCAGTACGAACGCGCTCCTCAAGTTGAGGAGTCTCGGAACTCTGGAGGGTTTCGGTCGACGCGGCCAACCAGGAAATGGTGCGCACCAACGTGGTGATCATCATCTCTGAGGTTAGAGGCGTGGGCGGCAACACCAACTTGGGGTATACCGTCAGGAGGGTGGCCCCCAAGTTGGGGGACACCGGGGTGGAAGAATCCACGGCCACGCTGATCGGGATGTTCCCGTGAGGTTGGAAAGGAACAGGAGGAAGCGGAGGGGCCCGCCGAGGTGGCGGTACCCGGGTGTAATTGCGACCCCGACTTGGGGCCCCCGCAGTGGGTTGAGTCATATGGTCATCATAGGACGGCACGGCCATAACTATGGGCTTGTCCGGGGGTGGCGCAGTGTGGCGATCCACCCCCGGGGCATACGGGTAGTCCCCGATGCCCAACCCCTCTCGTAGGACCACACGGCCGTCGTGAAGTTCACGAGCGACCCACACGAACTGGCGAAGTGCGCCATCGTCCTTGGGCCCACGAGTGGGGCGGCGCAACTTGTGCTCAATGCTCTCCCACTCGATAAACTTATGGAGCCGGAGCATCTCCTCAAGTAGAGTGAGTTGTCCTGATGAGCACCCCTCAGCAACTAGCTGAGGGGTGAGCTGTTCCAAACCTTGGATGAGCCGGAGGGGGAGATGCCAGAGCATCCCCCGCCGCTGAACACAGGATACCCAGGTCGACATGACCTCGAGGAGCCACTGGGTGGCCAACATGGCCCACACCAGGTGATCAGGGCCAGCCGTCAACATGACGGAGCCGAAGTGGTCAAGCAACCGTGGCAGCAACGCCGGGAGCCCGTAGGGGACCTCAACTTGAGGCCACCACTCGGGCTTCTTCGGATAGTACTGCTCCTTACTGGCAGCAGACTGTTGAGGAAACTCAAGTTGAGCCGAGGTCACCAAGTAGGGACCTCGCCGGAAGTCTTTCTCCATCCGCACATCAAAGTGATGAGTGTGCGGATCGGCCTCGTGGAGGTACGGGGGGCGAGTTGCCACCGCGTCCCAAGTAAAGGTCGGCAAGTCGCCGGGACCCGAGATAGCTCCCCCGCGGTTCACCATGAGCTTGGCACGCTGAACGTCCTCAACCTCCTCATCGTCCAGGAAGGCAAACTGGTCCGTCCTGAGGCCGGCAGGGAACCCGACCATACGGGGATACGTTTCCCGTACGCGGTCCCATACCCGACCCATCGCTGCGCCAAGTCGGCCACAGCGAAGTACAGTCAACCCCTCCTCATAGAGAGGCCATGCGGGGTAAAACCACCGCCCCAAGGCCTCACGCGGGACAACTTGTCCCGCCTCCGGGGGAGACCCCGCCGTCAACCCAAAGCCGGGTGACGCGGGAGTCCCATCCCCCGGAGCGATCGCGGAGCCCCCGCCGGACGTCCCGGCGGGTGCTGCACCGTAGGTGGTGTCTTCCATACGCTCATCTAGAGAGTCCGTCTCAACTCCCGCGGTCGCCATGGCTCTCCCCAAGTTGGGGAGAGACGCTCTGGCTATCGCGGCACGAGACCCGCCTCGAGTTGAGGGGGACTCGGATCGTGGGTATACGGGTGGCCTCCCCAGCGTGGGGCGGCCCAGTGGAAGGTGAAGGGGAGGTGGTGGTGATGGTGAAGTGTGAACTGAGGAGAGCAAGCTGCCGAGTGGGCAAGCTTGAGGAGAGGGGCGGTCAACGTGACCGCCTCCACATCCGTGTTACGTACTCGATGGGGGACAGCAAGTCGCGCCCCCAACGCCGAGACGTGCGTTTACGCACCCCCTCACAGGGCCGACCGGGTCGGTCGGAACTAAGGAGAGGGGAGTGTGGCAGTCTTGACCCCCAGGTAGGGGGGCAACACGTGCCATGCAAGGGGCGGCAGGCCACTAGCCTGATCCGTTCCTCCCCCTGCATTTGGGTCCATATTCCCTAAGTTTGGGATAGTTAGCTTAGTAGTAAATCCAACTTGGATTTGAGGGTTTTCTGCATTTATCGTCTTGAATTTTCGTATGGCCCGGTGGGCAGGTGCTGGGGTGGGAGATTCTGAGTGGCGAGATTCTGAGTGGACCCTGGGGGGATAAGGGGAGGGACAGCGGGGCTTGGCCCTGCGTCCCCGTCCCGACCAAGAAACTGTTGGACCACACACCATCCTCTTGTTTGTCCGTGGGGGGTTTGCCCCACAACAGGGACAGAGTGTGTGCGACTTGCACTTCTTCCGGTTCCCCCGACACGGGAGGCAGCCCTTGCACACCGCCCCAACTTGGGTGCCGTGTGTGCATGTGGTTTTTGCGACACCCGCCACCCCACCCTCCCCCGGGGAACCCGCGCCTACGGCACCACGCCCACGCTTGCCGAGTACCTCGGCCGCGTCGCGACGACGCGTTGCCCACGCCTGGTGCCGTGAGCGTCGCGTCGGGTCCCCCCCCCCTCTTTTGCCCACAACGCCCCGCCAATCGGTACCGTGTGCTTCGCGCCGCGTCGCCCTCACCACCATCTGTTGCCAAGTGGTGATCGCGGCCACAGGGGCGGAGAGACGCGCGCAAACGCGGAGGGCAAAGCTGCCGGCGCTCTGGGCGGCGGCAGTGGCGGACTGCGGCCGCGCTCGCACCTGGCCGCCTGCGGCGGTAGCGATCTGCGGCGGTGTCACAGGGGGGGGGTTCGCTCGCGTGTGCGGTCTGCATCGATAGAGGTGTTGAAGGCCCCACGTTGGACCGTCGTCGCTGGAACGTGTGTGCAAAAAATACCTGGAGATTGCTTTCTTCCTCTCTGTTCGGGTGCACTGGCGTGTTCGCGAGTGGTCGGAAAAACACAGTGTTTTTCCTACCACTCTCCAGGCGGGTAAGGGATGAGGGTTGGGTTCAGATGAAAATCAGAAGGTGGGGTTGAGTGGTGCGCACCGGAATGGGTTCGAATTGCAAGAGTATTGAGGGTCCCCGCCTGGGTGAAGTGCCCGTTTCCTGTATGATGCGTTGGGGTGGGGTTCAGTTGGGGTAGGGTGGAGTTCAGTCGGGGAGGGTGGGGTTCAGTCCCAGGCCGCCGTCACAACTGTGGAGGAGCGCGCTGCCACGCGCGCGCGCGCGCTCCTCGCGCGCACGGCCTCGATGGCTTGAAGACGTCGCCGTCCGTGCCACCCGACATGCCACGGCCTAGCCCCCTCCCATCCCCGACCGGACCGGCCCCCCCCCCACCCCGACCCGGCCGGAGCCCACAACCTGACGTCGCCGTCCGTGCCACGGCGTAGCCCCCTCCCATCCCCGACCGGACCGCCCCCCCCCCCACCCGGACCCGGCCGGAGTCCCCGGTCTCCGTGGTCTCCCTTATACGGTTGGCCGCCGGACCCCCCCCCCCGTCACCGTGGCCAGCAACGCCCTGCACTCACCCACCACGACCCGGCCGGCCCCTCCCGTCATCATACGCACCCGGCCTTGGCCGGACCCTCTCGTCGCCATGCCCACCCTGACCCCTTCCCATGCCCTAGTGGCGCGTGACGGCACCCGGCGGTGTGCTGCTGTCATGATGTGGGGGGCCGCACGCCCACGCTGCTGCCACGGCCGCGGTCGCCGTCCTGGTGGCTGCCACGGTCAACTGGCGAGCCCGCTGTGGCCGACCGTGGCAGCGGTGGCTACGGTGCTGGCCCGCCGTGGAATGGGATGCTCTTGCGCCGGCGGATCCACCCCCGGCGATTGTTTTGCCGGCCGCAATGGCGACGGTGGGGCGGCTCCGGCGTCGCTATTCACATGTCTTCCTGCGCGCTTGGTGCACCCGCCGCACACGGGGGCTACGGCGGCGGCGGCGATGGGCTGCACCACTGTCTCTGACGGTGGCGAGGGGGGCGGCTTGCTCCGTTGCCCCCACCGAGTGGCGGCAGTGGCCACTGTAGCTTTGGCGGTTTACTCGCGGGCGGTGTGGCTGTGGGCGACCCCCGGGGCGGCTGCCCGCCCGTGTGGCACTGAGAAGGGGGGAGAGGGACGGGAGACGGTAGGCGAAGCAGAAGATGGTTGGGATAGGCCTTGGGAAGGGAGAGGGGGAGGAGCGAGGAGCGGCAGAAAAGGGGACGTTGCTTTGATGGGGCTTGGTCTGTGGGGTCAATAGGCTCTCGATGATTATTGGATGTTGAGCCTACTCGGTGATTCGGGGTGTCTCCACTCGAGCGAACAGGGCTTGATTTGTTTCATATCTTTTCTGCCTGTGCTGCAACGCACAGTGAATGAGAAGCGGCCATGAGAGACAAACATAAACAAAAAAATGCCAGCCATGGTACGTAGCCGCGCTTTTCGTCTGGCACGTGCAGCAACGTGGAAAACATTACAGTCGATTCTCGGCACGGGGAGCGGCGGCGGCAGCAGCGCCAGCAGCAGTAACACGGAGGACGGCCGCGGTTGGGGTGGCCGTGGGGGGGGGGGTGGCGGCCGCAGCGGTGGCGGCGGCGGTGGCGGCGTCGGCGCCACCAACGCTACGGTGACACCCGCGCCCCCCCCCCATCTGGCGCCCGTCACGCCCACTCGCTCCCTCGAGCGCTCCCTCTGCATCACGGAGGGCGCCCTTCAGCGGCGGCGGCTGTTTGCCGCGCTCGTCCGGCGGCCGCGGCTCGCCCTTTCCTTCCTCGGCGGCGCCGCCATCCGCGGCCCCGTCGCGGCCGCGTTTGTAGCGCACGGGCCCGCGGGGGAGGTCATCGCCGTTGTCGTTGCGGGCGGGGAGCTCCTCGTTTGGGCTGTCGACCTGGCCGCCCCTGACGGCACCCGCTCGACCGCCGCCGCCGCTGCGGCTGACCCAGACGCGGCGCCCGTGCCGCCCGCAGTGGCTCTGCCGTCACGCTCATTGCCCTTGTGGGGCGGGTGGCGGCCGCGGTGGAGCTGGTGGCCACCCGCCCGGGCGGCGCGGGCGACACGCTGGTGCTCACCACGGGGGGGGCGCTGCAGCTGTGGGTGGGCACCCAGCGGGTGGCGGGCGTGGCGCTCGGCGGCGGCGGCGCTGGCGGGAGGGGGTGGGTGCCGGTGGGGCTCCGCGACGCGGTCGCCTCGAGGGTGACCGTGCTGCTCGCGCCGGCGGCGTCGGCGTCGGCGGCGACGACGGCGCCTCTGCGACCCCCCGCTGCGGCCGTCGCGGCGGTGCGGGCGGACCTGCGGTGAACGCGGTCGTCGTCGCTGCTCGCGGCGGCGCTGCTCTGTGGCGTCCACGCGCGGGTGGCGAGCCGCGCTCCGGTGCCCCCCCCAGGCGGCGACGGCGGCGCCGCCCCACCCGCCGGCGCGGCTGCGGCGGTGGCGCTCCGCCGCGCCCTCCTCCATCGCCGCGCGGCGGTGCTCGACGCGACGCCGCGTGCCGGCAGCGGCAGCTGGGACGATGGCGCCGGCCACGCGTGAGCCGCCTGGCGCGGCGGCCGCGGCGCGGGCGGCGTTGACGGTGGCGGCGGCCTGTGGGGGGAGTCGCTCGACGGTGGCGGGCCTGATGGTCATGGCGGCGGTGGGAGCGGTGGGTGTGGCGCCGGAGAGCTGCCGCCATTGGCGGACTAGCGGCTGCTGGCAGCGGTGGTGCTGGACGTCCCCGCCGACCGGAACGCGGCGGTTATGCGGCGGTGTCCCGGCGGCGTGGCCGGCGACGGCGTTGGAATTGGCCGCGACGACGCGCTGCTCAGCGACTGGGCGTGGCTGCTCGCGTCAGACTTGCACATGGGCGCCACGCCCGCCGACGCGCCGTGCTGTGCCGCGGCCGCGCCCGACGCGGGCGCGGTCCGCCGGTCGCTCGGCTGCATGGCCGCCGCCGCCGCGGCGGCGTCGTCGACAGCGGCGGCCGCCGACGCTCATGCGGCGGCGGCGCGGGCGCTGACGGCCGACGCGCTGGCCGTCACGCTCGCGCTGTACGAGGAGGCGAAACTGACACGCGCCGCCGAGCCGGACCTGCCGGTGCTGGGCAGCCTCGCCGCGGCGCTCGCCGCGCGCCTCGGCGCAGACGCGTACGTCCGCTACTACGTGGCGGATGGCGTGTAGGGGTGGTTGGAAGAGTAGGAGGGGGGGGAGGGTGGGGGGGGGGGGGGGCCGCCCGGAGCCGTCGGCGCCGCCGCCGCCGCCGCGGGGGGGTGGGGGGGGGGGGCAGCCCGGGTGGCAGCCCTGCTGGGGCCGCCGCATCTCCCCGCCTGCGGCGGTGCGGCTGGGCGGCGGCGCGCGGCCGGTGGCGCTCGCCGGCCGCGCGTCGCTCGTCGCGGCCGTCGCGGCGGCGGCGACGGCGGCGCGCGCGCCGTGGCGGTGGCGCGCCGCGACCGCCTCGCCGGCCGCCATGGCGGCGGCAGTCCCCCCGCTGTCGCCCATCCTGCCGCCCTCCCCGCCCCACTGGACCGCCTGGGCGGCGGCGATGATGCGGGCCCCCCACGGGTGCGCGCCCTCCCCCTACCCGTCCGCCATCCCTTCCAGCGCGGCCGTCGAGGCGCCCGCGGTGCCGTCCTGGCGCGCCCCCGACGACCTCACCCCCTACACGTCCACCCTTTCCCGCTTGTACGGCTTGCTCTTTGCCAGCGGCGCCGCCGCGGCAACCGCGGCGGCGGGCTACCGAGACGTGGCGGTGCTGGCGGCGGCCATCGCCGCCCGCCTCGGCCTCGACCGCCTCGGCCGCCTCCGCGCCGCCACAGCCGTGCCCGTTCGCGACGTGCAAGCGCGCTGTCGGCAACGTCGGGGGTGGGCGGCGCGTGGTGGGGGGGGGGGGGGGGGGTTGCCCGGCGGTGGGGGTGTGCTGACCGGCGCGCGGCGGGGCGCCCAGGGGGGAGGGGGGGGGTGCGCCGATGGCGGCAGCAGCAGTGACTCGGCCGACGACAGATTGCGGGACGTGGTGGGCCACGTGGACAGCGCGGGGAAGGAGGAGGAGGGGGCGGAGGGGGTGGCCGGCGCCTCGGCTGGCGGCTGCGGCGGTGGTGGCGGCGGCGGCGGTGCTGCGGACGTCTTCAGCCCTCTTTGGACCGCGGCCGCGGACGCGGTCGCGGCGCCGGCGAGGGGCGCGTGGTCTTCCCGCTGGCGGGCATCCCTTCTGCTTTTTCTTTAGGGGAGGGAGCGCCTTATCAAGAGCAGGCTTCATCAGCTTTCAGGCTCCTCTTCACCCTCAGACGACACACCCTCGTACCCCCGCTTTTTCGTAGCTCCGTCTGCAGACGACATCCGCGCCTGCTGCCGTGCAGCTAAGAAGAGCTGAAACTCAGCCAGCAGCTGAGGAGACGACTGCCAGAGGGGAGGGGCTCCCGCGGCTCCCGCTCCAGTTGTCCCACTGGAAGTTTCACCACCACCTGGGCGGGCCACACCCGGAGCCGCTTCTTCCGCAGGCATGGCATCTCGCCCCGCAGCCGCGTGTGCATCTGCAGCTCTGGCTGCACCACCGCGAGGAGGACTTGCGCTTGCTCGCCCGGACTTGGCGGGCTTGGGCGGCTGCCCAGCGCTCGGCACAACGTTGCTCTTCCGCTTCCGCTTGGTGGTGCGATTCATGCGCGCCACCTGCGACGCCCCGGAGGGCGCCGCTTGGCCGGGCGACGTGATGGCGGTCATCGTCCTTGCATCAAAGTCGGAAAGTGACGCGATGACCTCCAGTAGCAAGGACGCTCTGGCGTCCGACACGACCTGCTTTGTTTGTCGGTTCAAAGACTCGTAAGCGTTGGTGTTGTCAGGACTCGCCAGTAGCTCAAACTTGTTAAGCCGGCCACTGCTCTTCGGGAAGGCTGCGGAGAAGGCGGCCGGGTTCTTGCGGAGCCACAGGATGACGTTGGCCTTTTTCGATTTATGGCTTTTCTGATACTCCGCGGCCAGCGAGGACAGGCGTTCCCGTACCCCCGACTCACCGCCCACGGCATCAGCTTCCCGCAGCTGCACCATAACGCTGAAAAAGGGGTCACCCACGCTGTTGCCGCTGGGTCCCAGGAGGAAACGCTTAAAATAAACGGCGCAGCCAATGACCCTGCCAGTGTAGTCGGCTGGTTCACCTCCAAATACCCGGCTTAGGCCACGCGCGAACCCAGAGTGTTGCGCTGTCTCAAAGTCCATTGTAGCGGCAACAAAGGGTGTTTTTCTGCTACTGGTCCCGCCCCCCGCCCGGACCGCTACACGCCCGCCGGGCCCAGCCAGGCCGTGCTCCGCCGCAGCCGAGAAGTAGAACTCAAACAGCTCCTCGTACATAGATGTGGTCTTCCCAATCACCATTGCTCGGAGCAGGGTGACCGCCCGGTTCAGCCACGGCACAAAAGATCTACGCACGGAGACGGACAGTAGCAATACGTCAGTGACCGAGATGATCTCCCCCATCGCAGAGGAGGTCGAAAGCCTGGGAAAACAGGCCTGAGTCTCGCCGCCACCGCACAGAGCCCTCCTGACTTACATGATGGAAAAATGATGCCAGTCAAGAGCCTGCTTTCCAGCCTCTCTAATGGCCTCTGCCTGTACGCCATCCTTAGCAGAGCCCCGGGAGACAACGCCAAACGTTGAGTCAGCCTCGATGTAGCGCATCTGGCCGGCCATGTCGGCCTGCTTCTCAGTCTGGAGGACCACGGCAGTGTACTCCGGTTTCTGAATAATCGCCTTCACGTACTTGTGGCGGTAGCCCGACCGACGGTAGAGGTCCATCACCCCAAGCAGGTCCTGCCCAAATGGGTGAGCTGTAGAGCGCGCCGAGTGGCGCAGCTTGCGGACGAAGGAGGTGCTCGCCAGTCCCCCGCCGCTGGCATCGCTGATCGCCGCCTGAGAGAAAAAGCCAGAAAGAGACACAGACACCACAATTGCGCTTGTATGTCAGAAAGATCGCTCCACAATCACAGGTGCTCAAACCACACAATCAGACAGATAAGAAGCAGAAAAGCCAGTCTACATACCTGCAGCGCTCGAATAAATGCTGACGGATTATCTTCGACCACGTTCTGCACGAGCCGGCTTGAGGGCTTGCAAACCGGGAAAACGTGGGAGTGCGTCCCACGCACGATGACGAATACGCGTATAGTGTCGCCAGTACTCCCAGCGGGGCTCAGGAACTCAACACGCACTGGGCACCCGTCCCCCCCCGACCTCTTGAGGCGAGGGTTCTCGCCTCCGTGCCGCTTGCACGTCAGCTCCTTGAAGCGCTTGCCAGAGATGTAGCTGCATGTATTAGATGACGCGACGTCCTCAATACCGTCCTCCAACCTGGTCTTGACCAGGTCAGGGTCAACCCCTGGACGAATGCAGCGGGACATATGCCCTCCCCTGGAGGTGGGTGGGTCACCTGGCTCCCAGTTGGAGCACCCAATAAAAGCCCCGCGGCCCCCTCTGGGAGGCAGAAACACGGGGTGCCCACCGCAGGGGATGTTATCCTCGTCCGTAAAGGAGCATCCGCCCTCCATGTTCTGCAAGGTCTTAAAGTACGCCTGTTGCGGCCGACGCACACAAATATGCAAGGGAACAAACATGTGGATGGACGAAGAAAAGCGAGCGATGCGCCAATACGCCCAGATATGAGAAATGCGCCCAGGAGTGTGTGCCCACAGAGATTGGCTTCAAGGTCATAGAGTGGCCACAGGCGTACTGCGCAAGGAGAGCGGCCCAAAATTCGTCAAAGTGGCAAAGAGCGACCAGGAGCTTGCTGGACTCAACATACCATAGAAGTCTTTCGTACCCGTCTCTCCGGGTCATCGTCATCCTCGCACATCTTCATGGCCGCCAGCCACGTGGGGTTATCAAAGTCGACCTCCGTATGACGCATGTTGGCCACGTCCGCGGGCATGAGGGAGCACACCATCGGTAGGGTGCACGTACGCGTCCGCACACTGTAACGTTTCCACCGTCCAGAGATGAGCACCATTGTAGAGCTCGTGCCCTTGGGCGGCCCCCAGGTGTACGGACTGTCCTTAAACCAGGTCTCCGCCGAGGATGGAGGCAAATCGAGGACGTGGGCAACTCCACCATCGCTGGTGCTGAAGTAGTGGTCGGCGGCGTCGCCGTGGATGACAACCTTTTCAACTGCTTTTTTTGCGCTGATCTGAGTCGTGAGAATCGATGCATGCAGCCAAGGGAAGCATTTACCCATGCGTTAGTACTTCAAGACCATGCGTTGAGCGATATGCGGGTCGAAACAAAGTGCCGGGTCATACAAGGATGCTCTCTCAAAGAAAAGACGCTCATGGCCATACCCGATACAGTCCAGATTCCTCGCGGGCAAACAGGAGGACGGGCTCCGCATCTGGCTCCGAATCATTGGGCTGGGGCTCGCGCACGTCAGCTGCCGTGGCAAGCGCGGTCGCCTCGGGTGCGGCCGGGTCCATGTTCACCGCAACGAAGCGCTGTTGGCCGTGGCAGGGAGGGGGCTGCCGCCAGCGTAGAGGATGCTTGCTGAACAGGTGGAAGTAGGCGACTCGTTGGCGTGGGCGGTCAAGGTCGCTCGGCGTCGCTTCCGACGAGCCTGGCGGTCGGCGCGGGGTGGCCGGTCTGGGCAGCCAGTCGGGGTGGGCCGGGCGATGTGGGCGCGCAGTTTTTGGCGCCACCCAGGCGGTTGCCCGCCCTTTCAGGCACTCCCCCTCACGTATCAGAATTGTGACGGCAGCCTGGGACTGAACCCCGCCCCACCCCAACTGAACCCCACCCCAGCGCATCCTACAAGAGACGGGCACTTGATAGGGGTCACCTTCAGCACGCTTGCAATTCACATCAATTCCAGTGCGCACCACTCAACCCCACCTTCTGATTTCCATCCGAACCCCACCCTCAACCCTAGCCCCCTCTCCAGGCGTGTCTGCGTGTGTCTGCAACTTCATTTAATTCGTTTGTGTCTGGATAATTTTGTTGTGCCCCAAAACGTGCTTCCGAGGTGTGCTCCCGGCACGCCTGTGGGTCCGACCAATGGGAGGGCTCCCTGCCTGTGCTTTGTGTCTGAGACACTTACGGGCGCTGCCGTGAAGATGGGCCCTGAGTGTTGGCGGACGACGAACATGGGGCCGCCTGGGTGCTGTTCATAGCAGAAAAAATGCACTCTCTGCAGTAGAGAAAAAAGCAAAACGCAGAGGGATTCCAGGCCTAGATGTTGATGCTTGGCCAAAAAATGGACAACATCTATCTCCATCCTCTCGTAGTAGTTTTTATGTCCGGGTCATGTGTGCTTCTCTTGCTCTGGCGTTGGAAGTAGCGAAGGAAAATGCTTCCGTCATGAACCTGCCTTCCTGGGGCCGTGAGGCGAGGTCGACTTTTCCGGGACTGGTCGACATTTGGCCCAGACTAGCTACCCCCGCCGGAGAGCCCCCCCCGCGCTGCCACAACCGTCGACAGCGCCGCCGCCCCGGCGGCGACCAGCCGCACATAGTGGTCCACATACGGAAAGGGGCGGGCGGCGGCGGCGAGGGCGGTCACCGCCATCGGTGGCCCCCCTCCCGGCTACCCATGTGTCGGCAACCACCCTTCCCACCGTCTCGGTAGCAACAGCCTCCCCCCCGGGGGCTGCAGCGACGCGGCCGCCAGGTCGCGCGCCCCCCTTGCTTCGGAGAGGGCCACCCACGACGCTCTGCTGGCAACCGTGTGGCGGCGGCGGCGGTTGCGGCGGCGGTGGCGGCGGCAGTAGCGGCGGCGGCGGTGGCGGCAACAGCAGCGGCGGCGGCGGCAAGCGTGAGGTGGCGGTGGTAGCGGCGGCAAGCGTGAGGCGGCGGCGGCGGCGGCGGCGGTGGCGATCGCGGCGGCCGCGGCGGCACCTGTTTGGCCGGAAGCTGAGGCGGGGGCGGCGGCAAGTGCGTGGCGCGGCGACGACGGCTGAGACATCAACGAAGGTGGCGGATTCGAGGTATGGGAGTGGATGTGGCTGTGGGCCCGTGGCGGGCGGGGTGGTGGTGGCGGGGTGGTGGTAGTGGTGGGGAGGTAGCGGTGGGGTGGTGGTCGAGCGAGTGGGTGGTGGTGATGGGCTAGTGACGGGCTGGCGGGCTGGTGGTGTGGGGGTGGTGGTGGTGGCGGGCGGGCGGGGGCGGTGGTGACGGACTGGCGGGGCAGGTGGTGGTGGCAGGCTGGGGGGCTGGCGGCACTTGGCGATGGAGACAGACGTGGATGGGCTCTGTGGGAGGTGCCTAGTCGCCTTCTGGGAGGTGGGGGGGGGGGGGGCGTGGGGGGGGGAACCAGGCTGCGGCGCCGCCTCCATTTGCCATCACGGCAACGCCGCTGCCGTCTCTCAAGCCAGTGCCGCTGCTGCCCTTTTCGTCTCTTTTTCCCAATTATTTTTTCGGTGGGGCGCGAGGGGGGGGGGCGGGCGTCTGAGGAAGAGAGGGGGGTGGCGGCGCGGGGCTTGATGGGGGGCGTGTTGGGGGGAAGGGGGGTGCGGCAGCGGCAACCGTGTCGCGGCAATGGCGGCGGCGGCGGCGGCGGTGGCGGCGGTGGTGGCGGCGGCAAGCGTTTTGGCGGCGTCGGCGGGGCCATCTCCCCCGCCGCGAGCCATAGAAAACACCAGGGCAGCGGCAGGGGCGGCCCAGACCCTAACGTGCGTCCAGCTAGGCGCAGCCGCCGCGTCGGCGGCCGCCGCCACGGCGACCGCCGGCGAGTGGGCGGCGGCGGCGCATCGGCACGGACGTCCCGTAGCCGTCCGCGAGCGGCCGGCCCTCCGACGTCGGCGCGCCGTCCGACGGCCGGCTGGCGGCGACGGGGGGGCGCTGCCCGCCGCTGCCCCTGCCGCGTCCCTCGCAGATGCCCGCCCAGCCGCTGCCGCGGCCACCGCCGCCGCTCGCCCCCCCGTCGTGGTCAGACGCGCGTCCATCATGGCCGGCAGGCGGCGATGCCGGGCCACCGCGGCGGCCGCGGCCGCCACTCCCCCGCGGCGGCGGGTTTCGCGCCCCCGACGCCGGCCGCCGCGGCGCTCGCCGCTTGTGCGCCAGCTCTGAGGCCGTAACAAAGTCGGGGGTGTGGCAAAAACAACTTACACACACGGCACCCGAGTAAGGGCGGTGTACAAGGGCTGCCTCCCGTGTCGGGGGAACCGGGAGAAGTGCAAGTCGCACACACTCTGTCCCTGTTGTGGGGCAAACCCCCCACTGACATACAAGAGGATGGTGTGTGGTCCAACAGTTTCTTGGTCGGGACGGGGACGCAGGGCCAAGCCCCGCTGTCCCTCCCCTTATCCCCCCAGGGTCCCCTCAGAATCTCGCCACTCAGAATCTCCCACCCCAGCACCTGCCCACCGGGCCACACGAAAATTCAAGACGATAAATGCAGAAAACCCTCAAATCCAAGTTGGATTTACTACTAAACTAACTATCCCAAACTTAGGGAATATGGACCCAAATGCAGGAGGAGGAACGGATCAGGCTAGTGGCCTGCCGCCCCTTGCATGGCACGTGTTGCCCCCCTACCTGGGGGTCAATACTGCCACAGGGGGCACCGCCGCCGGCGGCCGCCCCGCCCCGCCGTTGCTTGCGTTGGGCCCGCCCGCCGCGGTCGACGGCGGCGCCACGCCGCCACCCGCGGCGGCGGCGCATGCCACGGGCCATGCCGCCACTGCCGCTGCGGCCGCCGCTGCCGCTGCCGCCGTCGTTGCCGTCGCCACCACCGCCGCCGGCGCCAGCGCCGGCGGTGCTAATGTGTCGCGGCGACGCCCCCCCCCCTTCCTCCTTGCACCACCGACCGCCTGGCGCACGCAGGGGGGGGGGGTCGCTGCGGGGCACGTCAGAGTCGTGCTGCGTCGGCGGCGGCAGCAGACGCGGGAGCGGTGAAAGGGGCGGTGGCTGGGGCTGCGGCGGCGACAGTGGGCCGTCGCGGTCGCCCCGCGGGGGGCGTGCGGGGGCACCTCCGCCGCCGGCGGAGGCCGCCGGCCAGCCGCAGCGGTGGCGCGGAGCGCGAGCGGGGAGGCGGCGGGCACTGCCGTTGCGAATGACAGTGGGCGACGGGTGTGAATGGCACACAACTTGGAACATCACATCGAGTGGCATCGATGGGGGGGTGGGGGAGCGATAGAGGGGAGGAGTGGGTTGGGGGTGGAGATTGGTGAGCGCCTGCACGTGGCAGCCGGGTGCTGGGGGGGTGCGCCCCCTCGGGTGGGTCGCGAGGGGGGGGTTGGGGGGGGGCAGAGTGAGGGGGGGCGTCGAATCAGCCCGACAGCGGCGCAATCCCCCCCCGCTCCCACCACCACCGCCCATGGATCCTTGCGCTGGCTGAACGGTTTTCTGCCGCTCCACTGCCGACGTGCGGGCCACCCACGACAGTGCCACTGCTGCTCGCGCGCCACCCACCCGCCACCACTCGGGCGCCCTCCCTCTCCACTCCCCACCGAACTGGAGTGTCCGACTGACCCCCTCCCCAGCCTGTCCTCTACGGCGAGCCCGTGCCCCCCCCGCCGCCCCACCCCCCCACCCCCCACCCCCCGGCGGCTTGGCGGGGGCGCATGGGCACGGCAGCGATGCGCCCAGGGGTGCCCCAAGCGCCAATCCCTCGAGGGCCCAGCACTCCCGCGGGTCGCCACGGACATAAGGCAATGGCCACACCAACGCGCTGCAGCGCCGGCGACGCCGTCTGGTCAAGGCGGCGAGGCCCACCCCTCAGATCGCATGCCCTGGAGGCTGTCTGGATGACGGTATCCGCATCCATCCGACCCCCCCTCCACGACCGTTCCCGGGGTACACTTCCCCTGGGAAAGAAAGCAGGTTCCTGCTGAGGCAGGAGCACACACTTCCGGTGCCCAATTCGGTAATGCGTACCCTGCGCACGGTCTGGGCCGCGGCGTGCGCCCTGTGACGATCGATGTGCTTTGATCGAGCCACGGGCGGCGGTGGTGGCAGGTCCTGGGACCTGGACTAACAAGTCAAGGAGAACGACGCATTTGTGGAACACAAGTACATGCAATCAAGTGTATTATCGAGATTTCCAGCGCAATCGTGCACCAACCCTGAATGAGAAGGGGCTCTGCGGCCACGCAGGTGCGACGACGTCACTGCCACTGCACCGCGTCATCTCTTCGCGACCCAGACACACCACCCACCGACAGCCTCACCGTCGTCGCCCCATCCTGCCCCCCCCGTGTCGCGCCTCCTCGTGCGATCCAGGAAGAATGCCTTCTCCGTCAGGTCTGCCACCTGTTGCCCCACTTCCTGCTGCTCGGGGCGGGTCCTCCTCATCGCACACGACATCAATCGCTTTCCTTCCTCGTCTGAGGGACGTGTCGGCCGCAGGGACTTCATCATCGGACATGGACGCGCCTGCGCGTGGCTCGGCAGGCCGCAGCCGCAAGCGGCGCGCGCCCCGCGCCTCCACGGGCACCTCGGCGGGGACCCCAGCGGCTAAGAAGATTCAGTGGACGCCGCCTGCCACAGCGCAACTCTTGGGCTTGCTGAGTGAGTCCAGTGAGAGGCGCTTGGCGCTGAAGAGCACCAACAAGACCAAAAAGCTGGGGGCAATCTACGCTCGGTGGGCGATCGTGCTCAACACCACCAATGCGTCACAGGCTTTTGAAGGCCCCAAGGTAATGGCGAAGATCAAGAAGCTGTCGAGTGCATGGCGCGCTGTCGACGAGCAGGTGTCCAAGCTGCGTAATCGTGGGGCAGACACGCAAGACGTCGTGGACAAGAAAGGTACGTATACCCTCTATGTGTGCCGATTCTTCATCTACTTTGACTACGAGGGAGCCATGAAGTTCCCGCCAAGCGCGACCTCCCTAACCGCAACAATCCCCCCCCCCCCCCCCCCCCCCCCGCGGTGAGGAGCCCCTGTCGCAATTGTCTGCGCCGCACAAGTGTCATTTGCATCTGCGCCCGTGCTCATGCCCCTTGATGACGGGAACTTGAGGGCTATGGTCGCGGACCCGGTTCGCCAGCGCACTCAAGTTCCTCCCTCTCAGAACGAATTGGGCGGGCTAGATCACTTCCGGCGCTTTATATGGTGGCCAGCTTGATCGCTTCCGACGCCTTGTGTCATAACACGGGCGTTGCTCCTTTCCAGGTCCAGCCATATCTGGCCCGAGGCTTGTTGACTTTTCCTGCTGTTGCTTTCTTTCCTTGAATTTACGCTTTCTTACCCTTCCTCACGTTCCTCGCAGCCGAATTTGAGGACTATGACAAAGGGCACGCTATTTGGGGCACGACCGCGGAGGTGGAGCGTCAGATTGTGCTAGAATATGGCTTGCCGACCCCTTCCCACTCCTCTGGGCGTTCCGGCGCCGTACCCTCCCCTGCGCGCTCCGGGGCCCGTGCCGTCGGAGGGGATCAGGGAGTGATGGAACAGGCTCGCCGCGTCGGGGACACCATCGGACGCGACGCTCCCTCCAGCCGGGCTGGGGGTCTCCCGCCCCCCTCACCCTCAGATCTCCAGGCACCTCGTGGGTCACCTGCGCGCCCGTCTCCCCCTGCCGCCGGTGGTGGCTTGCGCGGCAACTCGGCCTTGCCCCCCACATCTCCTGCTGGCTCACCTGGGCTTCCTGGCTTAGCGCGCGTAGTGCCTCCGGGCGCGTTGACGAGCATGCAGTCATACACCTGCCAAGATGGCCGTGCTGAACCGTGTCGCCGATGCGATGACCAGCGCCGAGTCCAGCCGCGCGGAGCGCTTACAGGCAATTCACATGCAGGCCCAATGGACAAAGGAATTTCAAGACGGGCGGCTGGCACTCGCTGAGCGTATGGTCTCTGTGAAGGAGAAAGAGGCCGCCCTCGTGCTGCAAAACAACGACGCAGACCTGCGCCGCAAGACGAGCGAAAGTATCACGGCGCGCATGCTTCAGTTTGCGACCGCCAACGTCACTGTGCCGCAGATGCTTGCTATGCAACGTGAGTGGATTGCGGGTGGTGGTGATGAGCTAGCCGGCCTTGCCGGCGGCGGCAGCGCGGCGGGGGACGCCGGACTGGCGGGCAGCGAGGCGCCTGTGAAAGGAGGTGGGGTGGCCAGGGGTGGCGGGGCATCCGGGAGTAGCGAGGCGGCAGGAGGGGGGGGGGCGGGTGGTGTCGGGGCGACTGGGGGAGAGTCGGCTGCGGGACGGTCCGTGTCGACGACAGGGGTCGATCCGCGAGTGTCTTCGTGCCGGGGTGGGTCAGTGCGCCGGCGCCTGGCGTCGGGCAGAGACTCCCGCAGTAGTTTGGTCCTTAGCGCACTGCAATTGGAAAAGCCCTCAAATTCTTGCAGACTCACTCTGTGCTTGTAATCGCTGTAACGGTGCATTGAATTGTTCTCCTCCACGGACAGGCTGGGGGCCGCCATGGAGACTGCTGCTGCTGGTCGCGAGTTCAAGGAGGCCTCGACTGGCTCAATTTGTACGTCACAAGATTTATAAAAGTCCTACTCATGATACAGTTCCCACAGAGCAACTGCTAAGTCATCACGCATTTGGACAGCTCGCTCGTAACTGTCACTGTCTTGGGCGTCAGCTGCTGTCGTCGCATCGTCTTGTTCCCGCGCGTCCACCGTGTCGTCCCAGGTGTCCCCTAGGTCAAGCAGGAGTTTGTGCAAGCGTACACGGCACTCAATAATGCTGGGCACAAACTCCGTTTCAGCCGAGACGCTCTGGTGTAGGACGCGCCACCGCCCCTTCAAAAGCCCAAAGGCATTCTCAATGACAGCTGGAGGTGAGCATTCAGACCAGTTGAACATCCGCCGCCGCTCGGTGGTCAGTTGGTCCTCTGGGTACGGCTTGACAAGCCACGTCTCCAGGGCGAGCCCCCCGTCAGCCAAAAGAAGATATCCCGGGTGAAGCACCGGTGCGCTGCTCACTTGCCGTTCGTACCATGCGCCTTCTTTGAAGGCGCGGCTGTCGGCCATCGAGCCACGCAGGCCTGATCTGGTCATCAGAAACCGCTTGTCGGCGTCGACGATGGCCAACAAGATGACTCCATGGAAGTATTTCCTCGTGTTGAACGCCGCCTTAAACTTCGCGGGGGGGGTGCGGATAGGCACCAGGCAGCCGCTGATGGCACCCGCCACTTTGCGGATACGGCAGTCCAGTCGGGACTCGAACCGCTCCGCCACGGCAGCCTGCCCCGCTACTGTCGTGGGGAAGTGAGGGCGGGGCAGAGCGTCGACGATGGCATTGACCACCTCGCACAGTATGGGAGAGAGCGTTGACTGAGCTGTGTCCGACACGTTAAAGGAAGTGCTCTGGCTCCCCCCCTGGCCGAGTCAGAACACGCCTACGAGCAGTCGAACGCGAGGCTGTATTGACGGTGGACGCCTTACTGCGCCGTCGCCATCCACGCGAAAAAAGAGCAACAACAGCTCGTACAGAGCCTAAAACGACGACGGTGTCATGCGCATTTTCGAGAAGAAGTACCGGCCATCGCGCTAGTCAAGCCGTCGTATCCATTCTTTGCCGTTGTCACGCACGTACTGGCAGGGAGCGACACCTCCGGCCTTAGGGAACAGCAGCGCGATGGAAAACGCCAAAAGAGCGGCCGTGTCGGTCTCTTCGTCGCTTGCATCATCGAGGATATTGGCCTCCCTCCTAGCTAGGCCCAAGGCGAAATCGTCCTCAGGCGGCGGCTCATCCTCCCCGGCCAAACCACTCACATCAGCTTCAGCCAAAAGAGCATCCGCATCGGCGCCACCGTCGGACGAAAACCCTCCGGCGCCACGACCGACAGAAACTATGTCGTAGATTTGGTCACAGTCGCCGAGGGGGTCCTCCCAAGCTTGGTCGGCAGGCTGAGCTCGCCTACGTGGAATCTTGTCCTCGGCAGCAGCACAGAAAGGGGGGTGGGCGCGGGGGATATGCCGGTCGCAGGTTGACTGGGATGGAGCGGTGAGGGTGTGCGAGCATGGAAGAGCACTGAACGCTGGATGTAAGGATTTGCCCCTTAAATCCCCACCCGGAACCCAGGGGATATGGACTGGGACCTCTCCTTACATGTCCGGCCCCGATAACTCCCCCTAACACACATCAATTCCCCACTACCCTGGGCGACACCACGCTGTATCCCTGACATTTTGCGGACGTCGGCCGACCGCACGAAAGCCGCCGTCAAGGCACTGTCGGAACCCTGTCATGGACGTCAAAACTCGACAACGAGGAGCGAGTGACATCGTCGACCAACCACGGGCGGACATCCCCGTCTGTGCTGCCTGAATTTTATTCTCTGCGCTGCGTGAAAGCTGGCAACAAGGACCAGTCACACGATTCACCGACACTGAGGACACCACACATCCTCGCTGGCGGCTGAGTGCGATATGACTGGCTCGCCGACTTTTGGATTGATTGAGTTCGGCCAGCTGGTTGGTGACTGGCTGGTCGGTCAAGGGATTGATTGAATTTGGCCTTGCTGGCCCTCACAGCCGGTCGGACCTTCAGGCCGACCGGCGATTGGAGCCGGCTGGTGGGGCGCGCTGGGCGCCATCCACGGGACCCCTTCGTTTCGGGCAAACTGGGGCTGCACTCCTTTAGTGCGCACGCCCGCCCATGCTTTTTTCTGAGAGACATGCTTTGTTTTTGGACCGATCTGTGCCTACCGGCAGTGCGATGGGGAAACGCATGCTTTGGGGCACCTCGGGTGCCCCGACGCGAGTATATAGTGTGTGGGTGTCGGCGCCACCGGGGGAGACGAGAGGGGCAACCACAGACACAGACCAAAGACACTGTGTACCTTTTGTACCCTCGATCCCCACCGACGTCGCGCCCATCTTCTTCCCCAGACCCACCCCCGTCGAGACCACGGTCCTCTTCCCCGTGCCCCGCCGCCCTATTGGCTGGCAGGGCTCGCTGACACCCCCACGAGTACGTTGAGGGCTCCCCGGTTTTGGGTGGGTCCTCACACTGGATGACCTTGTGGGTGGCCAGCCCTGTGGAGCGACGCAGCCCTCTTTTTCGCGCGGGTGGAGGACGAGAGGGATAGGCAGAAAGTTCGAAAGGGTTGACAAAGACAAACAGGAGGTAAACGACCCGCACAGGAGAGATAGGGAAGAGCGGGTAAGTCAACGCGGCAAGTTGGGCGGAGGGAGTGCAGTCAATGGAGGACGAACGGGACGCCAGAAGGTGCAGGAAGGATGATGGCAGAAGGGAGGTGCAAAGGAGACACAGAGCAGCAAGCGGGACACATGCAGGTACACGAAGGTGGAGGGGTGGGATGTCACGCAGGCAGGCGAGGGACGGCAGACAGCAGGGGGGGGAGGAGGGGAGGGTGGCGGAGGAGGGGAGGGGAGGAGGGGAGGGGAGGAGGGGGGGCACGCTGGACAGCCGGCCAACAACCGGTGCCGTACGCGCAGGGAGGTAGCGCACAGTCCCCAACAGCGGCAGCGTGCAGACAAAGGAACACGGGGCGGTGATGGGGGAGTGACGGCGGCAAAGGATCGCGGCGCAAACCACACCTGACGCGAATGGCAACAGCCATGCGAGGGAGGGACGAGGGGCGGGCCGACGCGCGCGTGTTGACTGATCCTCGCGCAGACACTGGAGAAATAAAGCAAGTGGGGGGGGGGAGGGTCCGCCACTGCCAAGCGTTTGCGCTCGGAGACTCGGCTTGCCGACGGCACCCGAATTGTGGTTGCGCGCTGATCAACTTAATACTCTTTGCTTTATCGGCAGTTGATTTCGGCCCGATCGATCGAATGGCTGTACTTTGTCGCGGTCCCATCGCTGGTCCCAACCCTAGACCTGGCAGTCTGGTGGTGGGTCTAGAAACGACCCAGTTTACTATAAAATCTGGAGCGCGGACCCTGCATTGGCCCGGACCTGGTCCAGGGAACGTGTTACCGAATTGGGCCCGGAACGGGCAACTCAGTTCATCTCCGAGGGGAAAGGTCGGAGAACCTTTCCCGTGAAGAGCCGGATAGCCTTTTCGGCGCTGCACTTGGTGGGACCCGCCTCCTGGGCTTGATGCAGTGGGCAGATTAGGCTTGCCTGATCCCCTAATAAGCTGCCCCTAATCCCCTAATGCGGGACCTTTCCTCCCAGGAAGAACTGGGCGCCGCTGTTCGTGCTCTTTTTTGGCGCCAAGAACTAGACTGCACGCGTTGTTTCGCCGGGAGTCGGACCCCACCTCAGCCCATCTTACTAGAGTGCGAGCCTCACTCCCCGTCCTTGCTGAGCTGCACATCAGTCCTCCGTCGTGCCTTTTGAAATCCATATCACATGCAGCGTCCGAGTTGAGCCCCACCTTGAATCTCAACATGAACCCCACCTCCATCCCAAGGCCCGACTTGGGCCACTGCTAGCTACAACGAATGCGTGACACCCGCCCTGCTCGCGCATGTGCGCTCCCTGGACCACGTGCACACCACACTTCTGCTTGTGTCCCCCCCCCCACCCCCCACGCACCACCCCCCTCCCCCACCCCCCCTTCCCCCCCCCCCCCCCCCCCAAGCCCGCTTGTCGTTCTCTCCACCCTCTGCACGCCGCAGATTCCGCTCCCCGCCTCGGCCGCTCCCCTTCTCACGTACTGCCTGGCGTTCCCAGTTTCTGGCGGCGTTTTCCACACACTCCTCGCCGTCTTGGTCGCCCCTTTCTTGTCCCGGAAGAGCAGTGGCCTCTGCATAGTCGGGGAGGTGGCGGCGTTGGCGTTGCAGCTTGCGTGACGGTCGATGGCACGTCGATGCGGCCAACGGCGGCCGTGTCATTAGTGCCCTTTCCAGCATGTCTACCTCGAAACGGCTGCGTACACGAGAGCCTGGGAGCGTGACGACGGCCTGGAGCGACCCCGCGGATGGTGGTGCACGGGGCCTTCCCAGATGTGGCGAGGCGCCAGCTGATGTACGTGGTGTCACGGAGCCAGCCGGCCGAGCTCATCCAGCTGCTGATCCCTCTGGGCCGGACGATGCACCGGTGGCGTCGGGTGGTGGGGTTATGAGCTCATCGTCATCGAGTCAGGACGAGTCGGACGGGGAGACGCTATCCTTAGAGCCCATGCTCATCCGCCTGGCAGAGCTACAGCGCCGCCTGCTGCACTGGTCTGTGGATCACCCCACGGAGTATGCGGCTGAGCAGCAGCGGTCCACATTAACGGCGCAGGGTAAGAAGCTGAAGGAGGCTATCGACAAGATTTCGACTCGTGTCAAGTTGTTCCTGCCTAGCACGCTCCACCCGCTCTTCGATCGCCGCAATGCAGTGCTCTATCTCTCCGTCCCTCGTCGTGCCGCCAAGCTTTGCGAGCTGCTCCGCCCCAACCCTGGTCGACAGAGTCTGCAGGACAAGCAGCTCGATTACGAACTCGTGCGGCGTGCGGTGAAGGAGCTGCACCAAAACCGCTTTGACGCGCGCATCTTTGGTACCATCGTCGGTTTCCCCGGGATGGGAAAGACCTACCTCATGCGGCTACTGCTCATGTCCCAAGCTGCCTCCGCTCCTGCTACGTCTGCGGCCGTGGATATGGAGAGCGATGAGGTGATGTCCTGGTGGATGTCCACGCCCCTCTTTGTCATATCTTTCAATGGCATCACGTCGGCGACGTCCATCGACCTGTTGCTCGCGACGCTTGACTACGAGCTTCCGGGGGTGGTGCGCCTCTTGTTCAGCGAGATGATGCGACAGGGCGGCGGCTCAGACTTTGCGACCTTTCGAGCCGCCATGTTGGAGGCGCTTCAAGCGGGCAAGCTGTCTCCGAGCACCTTGCTAATGCTCGTCAACTACGTGCGACGGACGTGGTGCCGGGAGCAGCTGGATCTACCCTCAACCTTCGTTGGGATCCTGCTAACCGACGAGCTATTGCAGCTGTCGCGGGCGCCGCCTCCGAGCCCGACGCGTCTTCAACGTTCACAGCGCGACCGTCCGAGCGGCGGGCAGCCGCTCCCATTGCCGTCGTCCTCGAGCGATTCGGGCCGTTGCGATGCGTCGCCCTCGTCCGACGTCGACGGGTCGCCGACGATCTGGACGCCAAGAGAGTCTACGCAAGGTGCCAATGAGGCGATGGCGGGCCATGCAGTCACCACGCCCGTGATGCATGGGGCGCGGGTTGCTGAGGTGGCTCGCAGCGCGCTGTGCTCAACAGCTAAGAATCACAACCTACTTCTGTGCGTGAGCTTCTTCTCTGAACGCTTCATCGTTCGTGAAAAGACGGCCTCTGGGTCTGTACCAGTGCGCATCGGCTTCCTGCAGCTCGTGGAGGCGACCCGCGTGGCGGCCGCTGTGAGCCAAGTGCTGTGCGAGCGCAAGAAGGGCTTCCAGGTGATGTCGAAGTCGGGTACAACGAGCGTGTTGACCACCGAGACTGTCGGCATGTGCTTAGGCGTGCTGGCTGGCGGACATCCAAGAGCGGCGGAGGTTCTCATTACTTCGATCGAGGCGAGTCGCCACGCCGAGCCGTTCCTGAGCAACTTTCTGTCAAGGCTTGAGCCGGACAAGCTGTCTCTTGCATCATCAAGCGTCGATACTCTGTGTGAGTACCCTGCCGTCGTTGCTGTTGGGCTGCTGGGGTTCGAAGTTAATCCAGAAATTCCCTTCTGCGACAGCATCCCCTGGGACCATGTGTATGCACTAGGAGCGCTGACGAGGGGTGTGCTCGACCGTACGCACAGACGTGCCACAAGGTCAGCATCTTGCTCCTGCGCCCCGGCCAGCCCAATCTACAGCACCCGCTTAAACGTGGCCTTCCTCCTAGAGGTACTGAAGCGGAAGCCGTTGCAGGCGTGGATCGAATCTGACGTTGGCGAGCAGTCTCGGACTGCCACGGTCGTGGACCAGGATCTGAATGTAGCTCTCCGTGACGTCCAAGCTGCGCTAGAGACCGGGGACGCCGCCGTGGCCTGGGAGCGGTATGTCTTCTCGGGGCTCACGGCGGTGAGCCATGCCCGACGTGTCTGCTCTCAGAAGCTGCGCAGCCTTGTGCGGAATGGACAGGAGCAGCCGCCGCTGCACCAGACGACACTGTTAGACCTGTTCCCTGCATCGTCGCCGTATGTGGGTGACGCGCCGTGGCTGGAAACAGCTGAGGTGGACGCCTCTCGTGCGCTTGTCGGTGTCCGCCTATTTAGGAACTACACTGAGCTGCTGGCCATGGACGACGAGGAGCTGCTGACGTACGTGTGGCAGGCGGAGCAGTCGAACTTCCCTGCCGTCGACGGCGTCGTATTCTTCAAGTGTACCGGGTGCGTCGCTGCGGCTGGACCCCGGCGCGGTGAGCTCGTGGCCGTCATGCTGCAGCTAAAGCACAAGGAGAAGATCAACCTGGCGAAGGACGTTATCAACAGCGCTGTTTCCGCCGCAGCAGCCTTTCGATTCATTGCTGGAACTTCCTCCTGGTCCCGTCGGACTGCGTTTGTCGTCCTTTCTCACCGGGAGCTGCCCCGGCGGCGGGATGTGGATCTGGTTCATGCGGTGGCTGCCCCTGTGATAGTCGTGGACCAACTGGGATTGATCGCCACTTTTGGGCCCGGGCTCCACGCGCTGATCCGGTCGTCCGCCATTGCGTTTGGAACGCAGGTGGTTGACGTGACAAGCGCAAGGTTCCTGGAGGGCTGAGCTTGTCGAGGGCCGAGTGTTCAAGGGCGTTGATGGCAGGTGGTGCTATGTGCTGGTGTCCGTCATCATCGCAGCCGTGCAGCGTGCGACCGTCTGCATCGTCAGCGGCCCTGGCCGTCGCATATGGCAACGGCGACAGTTAAGGCAGCGTCGGCGACAACGTCGCTCGTGTGGACGTCCAGCGCTCCCTCCATCCCTGGCGCCTGTGCGGTCACGGCTGGTTTGCCCAGTCCCGCGGCGTCTTCTGTCCCTGGCGCCAGTTCGCAGACGGCGCTGTCATCCTCGTCATTGTCGCCCATCCGCGCCGCCTTGTTGGCTCCCACCGTCGCCATCCGAGCCGGCGAGGCCTACCAGGTGCATCCCTTGGCGTGCCTGTACAACGGAGCTGACGACGCGTCAGCGATGGCCGACACGGTCCTCGACGTCAACCAGCTCTAAATACAGCACCTGGTGGTAGCGGCGTCGAAAAACTGGCCGTGTGGGTTCGTGCAACGCCTTTTTTGGTGGGCATGTTGGCGTCCACGCGGGCACGCGCGGCGGCGGCTGAGACTTGGAGTGGCGGTGACAGTGGCAGCTCGGTGGTGGTGACGAAGGTAATGCCACGGTGGTTGGCGCCCGTCTGGCGGAGACGGCTATCCGGTGTGGTGAGCGACGGGGCCGCCGTGGTGCCCCACCAAGGGATGACGGCACACGGAGCAGACATGCGCGGCCACGACCTCACCCTCATGTTGCTGACCGTCGCGGTGCTGTGCAACGCTGAGCAGGGCGGCATGCTCCGCGGGGAGGTCTCGACGCTCTGCTTGTGCCCGGTCGGCCCGGTGGTGGCGCTCCCTATGGGGGCACCCTCTCAAATGCCCATCCTGACGCCGGGCGTGCTGCCTGGCACCGTGCGGCCGTTGCGTTCAAACGGGGGGCGCGGCGGCGGCGGAGAGAGGAGGGTGTGGTGGTGGCGCGTGGTGGTGGTGCTGGGGTGGTACACAGAGGACGATTGCCGCGGCAGACCCCCCCCTTCCACCCCCCCCCCCCAACAGCCCCGTGGCGCGGTGGGACGAAAACACAAGAAGCCAGGGGGGGACGGGGTGGGGGTGTCTACGTACTGTATGGACAGGATGCCCTATTTATCTGAGGCTGGATACGATGCGCGCACAGCAGCAGCAGCCAGGATATCCGGGGGTGGGGGGCGTTCAACACCACCTTCTAGTCACCCCGGCGGATGGCGCGTTCGCCGTTCGCGGTCAACCAGATCACTACTCAACTGGGTGTCAGCGGGCGGGCGGCCGTCGAGCGTGCGTGCCCTTGCCGCAGACAGCGTGGGGAGGAGGCAGCGTGACGGCACGCCGCCGCCGCCCCTGCAGCGGTCCGGTGGCAGCTGCGGCGGCCACCGCCAACCAAGTGGCCCTCCCCATCTCGTGCACGGCCGCCGTTGGCGGCGCCTGTGGCGGCGGTAGCGACGGCGGCAGTGGCGGCCACCGCCGCCCCTTCTCGCCGACGCTGTTGCTGCTCGTCGGTGTCGCCGGCCGGGTGCCCCCGTCCATTGGCGGCGTGGCGAGCCGCTCATCTGCCGCTACGGCGTCTGGTGGCGGGTGCGGCGTTGGCGCAGGGGCGCCCTGGTACAGCGACTTCAACCGCCTTACGATGCCAAGACCAACCCGTATGTACATGATGCTTCCGGCCACGGTTGGCGCCAACATCAGCACCGACACCCATCACTTGACTTTCTTTACCGGCGACGGCTGCGCACTTCGCGGGGGCGGCGGTGAGCGGGGACGGCAACACCGGCACGGCCCCACGGGGGGGCTGCTGCACCCTCTCTGTATTGGTGGGCGTGACTTTTGTGGCCGCCAAGGTGGGCCGCCTGACGCCCACGGGATGGATTGAAAAGGGGGCGCTGGTGGGAGCGGGCGTCTCGGCGGCCGCCCTGCTGGCCGCAGCCGCCACCTGGGTGGCCGACGCTGCCGCCGCGGCGGCGGCCGCAGACCAGGCCGCCGTCGCTTGCCGGGCCACCCGCCGGACGGCGCGGCGCGCCAAGGGTGGCGGCGGCGCGGCACCGGCGGCACCGGCGGCGGCGGCACCGGCGTCGGCGGCGGCACCGGCGGGAGCACGACGCCAGCCGCGGGGTCTCCCGGAAGGTCGGCGGGCGGCGGCAGAGGTGTCGGGTGGTGGGGACGGTGGTGGCGGTGGCGGTGGTGGTGTTGGTGATGGTGGTGGTGTTGGTGATGGTGGTGGTGGTGGGGAGGACGACGGCGGGGGTGCCGGCGGCAGCGGACACGCCGCCAGTGGTGGAGGGGGGCTGGTGGTGAGGGTGTGGTGAGGGGGGCCAGCATCTAGCTAGGCTCATGTACCATGCACACACACAGATTTCTTGCTTTTGAAATCGGTTTGATTCCGGTTGATAAAGGCATACTTTTGGCCTCCGACAGGGCATGCCACGAGACTTTTGCAGAAGAGTTCATATTTTGTTAACATTTATGTCTTTTCTCACCTTCACGACCCCGTCACCCCCTTCACCCTCCCCAAGTTTGGTACCGTATTGCTGTTCAAGGCCTGCGTTCGGTCGTCCAAGAGTACGTTGAGGGCTCTTGCGGTGTGGGTGGGTCTCACAGGGGGGGGGGGGGGGGGCTAAGGGGCACGCAGCCCGCCAGCACTACGCGCTGGGCTTCTGGGAGTTGCAGGGGACAGGGGGTGTTTGGCAATGGTGGTGGTCGGAGTGCGCAAATAGTAGGCGGGAAGCGAGGGTCGATGGGGAGTCTGAGGGCTGCCGACGCGGCAAGCCACGATACTGTCCGGACGAGAGATGCAACTAGCATCTCCGCCGTAATGGGAGTCGAAGGCAGCTGCAAGCGGAGGTAGACCGTCAGTACGGCGGCCTCCAACGTCGGGGAGATCGCTGTGGTGGACTGCACCACAACCGCGACCGGGATGTCCCCGTGCGCCTCGAGCTCAACAGGAGGAAGAGGGGGCGGACGCCTGGTGCGCCGCGACCGTAGATACACGCGCCCCCTGCTTAGGGATGCCTGACCCATCCAGGCCGCGTAAGTCGCAGTGATCACCTTGGACATCTTGTCCGTCGGTGACGGCGTGTTGTGGTTTGTGCTGGGGCAGTAGGGATACGATTCAATCCCTAGCCCCTCCGTCAAGATGACCTTGCCACCGTGAAGTTCACGGGCCACCCAGACCAAACACTGTATGAAAGTGCCTTGGTCTGTCGGCCCGCGTGCGGGCCGACGCAACTAGTGCTCGATGCTCTCTCACTCGATCGCGTTGTGTAGAGCCAACAACGCTTCAATTTGAACGCGTCCGCGGTCCGAGCACCCCTCGGCAACCTGCCGAGGGGTGAGCTCCTCCAACCCCGCGAAAATACGTTGGGGGAGGTTCCAAAGAATACCTCGATGGGTAAAAGAGGCCAACCAGGTCGACACAAACTCCAGCAACCAAATTGTAGCCAACAAGGCAAACACGATGTGGTCGGGGCCAGCCGATAACATGACGCTGCCAAAGTGGTCCAGTTGCCGAGGGAGCAACACTGGGAACCCGTAAGGGACCTCGTCTTGAGGCCGTCACCGGGGTTTCTTGGGGTAGAACAACTCCCGGTCCGCACCCCCTTTTCGGAGGTACTCAATTTAAGCGTGGGTAACCAAGTAGGCGCCCCGGCGGAGATCCTTCTCCTCCCGCACGTCAAAGCGGTGAACGTGCGGGTCGTCAGTGCGCTGGAACGGGGGTCAAGTTTCCACCGCGTCGCAGGTAAAGGTAGGGAAGTCATGGGGGCCCGCAATGGACCCCCAGCGTCAAGCAAGTTCTTTATCCTCTGCACGTCCTCAATCTCCCTCTCGTCGAGGAAGGCATGCTGCTCCGTCGTGAGCCCTCCCGGAGAACTGATCCGGCGGGGGGACTTCTCGTGATGCGCCGCCACACTTGGAGCATCGCCTCCCTAAGTAGGGAGAAGCGCTCGCACGTGAATACATACAAGCAGATAGGCCAGTTGGGGTAGATCCAGAAGCTCAAGGCCGACCGAGGAGTTGCGGGGCCCACCCCCGGAAGAGAGCTCGCCGCCACCCCGACGTCGGGTGGCGCAGGCATCTCATCCCCTGGAGCAGTTGCGGAGCTCCCGCCGGCAGTTCCGGCATGTGCCTCACCGCGGGGCGCATCCTCCATGCGCTCATTGGACGGGTCCGACTCCAAACCCGGAGTGGTCATCGTCCTCTATAGCACGTGTTGTCCCCTACCTAAGGTCAATACTGCCACACTCATCAACCCCCCCCCCCCCCCCTCCCCTTACTCGCAGCTCGTGTGCGAAAAGCATTTAGAGTCTAGTCGGGCCACCGCGGTATGGGTTCTCCCGGCAGTCGCGCAACACTGTGGCGTTCTGGACCCGTTCTGGCAGGCGGCTGACACGCCTACGAGAGGCCCCGGGCCGCCCTGGACGCGGGGTGACACACACGGTGCTCCCATTGGGCCATCTGTTTTGGGCGACTTGGAGGACTTGGCTATCCTGACCGGGCTGACGCCAGTTGTGCTTGTTTTGTACTTGTTTCTTTTGTTTTTCATTGCGTTCTTTCGTATCTTTCACTCGTTTTTCCCGCTGGGTTTTTGGGTGACTGATATTTGTGTGTGGGAGGTTTCGTCTGCTTGGCGACCGGGGTTCGACTGGTGAGCCCGGGCACACCAGTGCATTTCCGTGGAGGTTTGGGGTGGTGCGCTGGCGTTTGGCCTTGTTTTGGGCAGGTGCCTTGCTGGCGCTTGGCCCGCTGGGGCGGTCTCTGAGAGCCTCTGGGAGGGCCCGCTGAGGGGCCATCGAGAGGGTTCTTGAGGGAAGCTCCGGGGTCTCCCCGAGGCCGACACGTAAAATCAACAGTGCTTTGGGTTCTCGCTCCCTCGGGCTTCTGTCCTGTTACCCTTACCTCTAGTTGGGGTGGGCGAGCGGACCAGCGCGTATCCTTACCTGTTCCTTTCGGGGGACGTGTCAGTTCTTTGGTGTGGTAGGACTCGCCGGGTGGGGCCATAACGCTACAGGCCCGGCTCTCGCGGCGTGGCAACGGCGGCGGCGGTCGCGCCGCGCAGAGGGCACGGCTCGGCACTGTCGGGACGGGGTCTGCCTTGGAGCTTCTCAAGAGCATCTGGGAGGACTCTGCTACCCTCAAGGACGCCTTCAAGCACGTAGCGGAGGTCACTGGGTGTAGCGTTGCGGCGGTCATGCGCGCGTATCACCGCTCGCGCGTCGGCCTCGAGGGCGCGCACGCGAGCAGGAAGCTGACCCCCAGCCAAGAGACGACGCTCGTTGCCGTGGCGCAGGCTTTCAGCGTCAACCACATGGCGCTGAGCGTGGCGCACATGTGCGAGATGATCAAGCGAAAGTGGGGTGTGGAGGTATTCCGGACGTGAGTCAACTGGTTCGTCGACCGGCACCGGCGGCAGCTGAGAAACCGTGCGTGTGAGGCGCTGGCGGACCAGAGGGTGGGGCAGGTGGTCTTTGACGGGGTGGTGTCCTTCTGTGAGGAGCTGGAGGACTTTCTGCAGCACAACAGCTTCCCAGCCCACGCCGTGTTCAACTTCGAAGAGACGTGGATTCGGCAGAATGGGGGCAACATGCAGCTGTGCAGGGTTGAGGCGGCTGGAAAGGAGAGGGCCGCTGGCCAACGAGGCGTCGGTCAAATTCACCACGGAGGAGGCACCCAGCTCGACTCGTGGGACGTGGCCGCGGTTCTTTAGCTGGAATGACTCGGACAACCTCGACGCGGGCACCTCAATTGCGGTGCTGTCCAAGGTGGCAGAGGTGTGGAAAATGCGCAGCTCGGGTATCCCTGCGCTTCTCTTCGGCGACCAGCTGGCGGCCCATCGCCGTGCGGATACTGTGGAGTATGCTCTCGACCTGGGCCTCTTCCTGTTCCCCCTCGCCAAGAACACTTCCCAGTTAATCCATCCCCTCGATGAGGCCCCTTCTGGTGTGCTACACCTTGTTACCCGCAACAACCACGAGGAGGCCGTAATGGACGGCATGCTGACCAATTCTAAAACTCGCGACGCGCTTTTGATGGCTGCGTACGATGCTGAGCGCCGCGGCTTCACGAGGCCGATCATCCGTTTGGCGTTTCGCCGCCGTGGTCTGAGACCGTTCGACCCAGAGCTGATGCAGTCCAATGTCCGAGCTAACCTGGGTATGGTCGAGACCGGAGAGACCCCAGTTGAGGCGGCCCGCCGCGCGACAGCAGCTGTGCTCCAGGATGCCCGGGAGCGAGCCGCAGACGTACGTGGCACGGTCGCAAGTGGACGTTTTATGGTGCAACGCGGCGTTTTCCACTCCCCCTTCTTGCTCCTCGAGAAGCACCGCCAAGCCTCGGCGGAGGCGGCCAAGGAGCGCCAGGACAATGCGGACCGTACCCCTGCGCGTGCGAAAAAGAAGGCGGGAAAGGAGCGCGACCGTGCGGAGAAGGCGGCGGCCAGAGCGCTGCGGCGCTGCTGTGTCTGCACGGATAAGGAGTACCGCGGGGGCAAGGCATGGACCGGTTCTGTGCAACAGTTTTCGGGTATGCCCCACGTGCGCCAAGTCTTTCCAAGCGGGGATCGCGCTGGCGCAGGATGAAAAGGAGGGCTCTGGGCCCCCTGTGGATGTCGAGAGCAGCAGGTGAGGAGAGCACGGGGAGCAGTGGGGCCGAGAGCGCTGAGCAGGAGCTTTAGGACGATTTACCACTGGGTTGGTGCTTGCGGGTATTTAGATGCGATTTCCAGGATCTCGTCTGGGCGGTTGTGCGTTTGTCACTTTGCGTGCGTATTTCTCACTTTGCGCAACTGCCTCAGCGAGCGCCTGCATGTTTGGCCAGATCGCCGAGTGGCGTCTGCATTTCTATTGATCCGGCGACGAACGTTGCGTCGGCAGGGATGCCCGTGCCGCCTCGACCGCATCGCCTCGCCTTCGTCTGCGTCCCGACCTCCCTCCGTCCCCCGCCTCACCTTCCTCCCCGTGTCTTTCACCCCCCCCCCCCCCCCGCCCTTCTTTGCTCCGTGGTCTGTCCCCCGCCCCCCCCCCCGCTCCTGGCTCCATGGACGCGCTGCGGTCGATCGACACCCCCGCGACGCGCCGCATCCTTGCCGCCGTGACGGCGGCGTCGGACGCCGACGCGGAGCGCCTCCTCTCTGTCTTTGAGGTCACCCCCGACGGCTGGCATGCGCTGCTGTCGACGCCCGGGGCAGCGGCGGCGCTCGCAGCGGCCGCCGCCGAAACAGCCGGGCGCTACTTTGCGGCGTCGCGGTCGGCGTCGTCGGGGGCCGGCGGCGGCGGCGGCGGCAGGGGCGGCGGGTGCGCCGCCGCCAACTTCACCGCCACCGGGCGGGCGCTCTTCGTCCTCTGCACCGTCCACACGTCCGCCGCCGGCTACTGCGTCGCCGCCGACGATGCGCTCGTCGACGGGCTCGTGGCAGGCCTCGACGCCGTGTGCACCTGCGGGGACGTGCCGGCGCTCCACCGCACGGACGGGGGCCTCGTCTACCACTTGACGGTCGACACCGTCGTCGGGTCGGCGTGCGAGGCTGCCCTCCACCTGCCGCTGTCGATGCGGATGGTGCGCGACGTTGGCCCCTGCTGCGGTGGTGGCGCCGCCGCCGCCGCCGCCACCGCCGCCACTGCCGCCGCCGCCGCCTAGGCCGCCGCGCGGGGCCGGGCGGCGCGCCTGGCCGCCAACGGGGTGCTGCTGCGGTGGGCGGCGGAGCTGGACCGCCTTGCCATCGCCGCTGCTCTACGCGGGGAGGCGCCCAAGGCGTGGGAGGGCTACTTCCCGCGGAAGGGCCTGCAGGTGTGGGCGTCGCTGGCGCCGCGGCAGCTCCTCGACGCGGTGCCGGGGCTGCTGCCGCAGCTGCTCGACGCCATCGCGTCGCTCGCAGCGTCCCCGTCGGCCGCCTATTACCTCTGCCTCCACACGGAGGCGCTGGCGCTGCTGCGGCTGGCCGACGTGGACCCGCCGCGGCTGCGGGCGCTCCCGCAGGTGCCCCGCGTCGTCGCCGCCGCCGCCACGTACGCGTCGCGGACAGCGTCGCTGCCCGCCGACGTGCGGCGCAACGGCCTGGTCGACGTCCTCGTGCCGCTGCTCGCGCTCTACGCCCCGGGGCGGGGGGCGGCGATGGCGGCCTGCGGGGAGCTCCTCACCCACATGGTCGGCTGGGCGGTGGGGCCACCGCCGGGACCGGACGGGGACGGTGTGCCAAAGGTGGAGCAGCAGCTGGGCATTGTCGCCGCGTCGCTGCTGGTGCCTGTCGCGCGCGACGCCTTTCACGCGGCCGGCGGGGGGCTGCCGTTGCCGCTGCGCTCGCCTGCCGCGCGGGCGGGGTGGGGGCGCCTCGCGGCCGCCGCACACCACCCGGCGCTCGGCGCGGCGGCTACCGAGCTCGACGCCATGGCCACCGCCGCGGCCGCCGGCGGGCGCGCCCCCGCCGGGTCGCCCGCGGCCGTCGCGCCCGAGGCAGCGTCGCTCGTCGAACGGCTCCGCCGCTGCTGGACCTGCGGCTGCCCGTACCGCAGCCCCGGTGACGGGCGGGAGCTCCGCAAGTGCGCCGGCTGCAAGGTCGCCGCCTACTGTGGGGCGGCGTGCGCGGCCGCCGGCTGGGCGGCCGACCACCGTGCGTCGTGTGCGGGGTGGCGCGCGTACGCCGCGGCCGCGGCCGCCGCCCGTGGTGGCGCGGCCGCTGACTACGTGATCCGCGCTGGGAGCCACCGCACGTCGGCGCTGACGCCCTTTTCCGCCGACCTGGCGGGCGACTGGAGGACAAAGTGGCCGTGGGCGCCGACGGTGGCGGCAGAGGTGGTCGCCGCTGGGCTGCCGCTGTCCGACGTTGTCATCCTCGCCGAGCTGGCGTCGGGCGCCCATTTCCTGGCTTGTTTGGTGCTGGCTTCTCACCACTGCTTAGTTTGTTTTTCTTTGAGCCAACTCTTAGCTTAGTCATGCGATAAAGTCTGCGTTATTGGCATCTTGACCCCCCTCCAGCTACGCCTCCTTCGCCTCTCCTCCCTCCACGCCGCCCCCCCCCCTCCCCCTTTCCCAGGCCGTCGTCAGCGAGGGGTGGAAGAGGGGGCTACATCTCCGTCGAATATGCCCTTAACTGGGTGTGAGGAGGAGCGCGCGCGCGCGCGCTCCTCGCGACGGCTCGGGTGGCTGTGGGCTTCAGTGCGCATGCATGCATGCGTGCGCGCGTGGCCCGCTCGCGGAAGAGCTGTCGCACCCCGTTTCGCAAGCATGTGAAGCACGCTCACCATCGTCATGCACGCGCCCGCCCCTGTTGCCCCGTCCCGGCCAAGGCAGGAAGAGTTGGGGAGGAAGGTGGCGGGGAGGGGGGGGAGTTGAGGAGGTGGTGGGGGAGGGTGAGAAGGTGGGTATAGGGTGGTGCGTGCGTGCGTGGGGAGAGGCAGGCTAGAGGTGGCCCTCAACTGGCGACGCTCTGTGCGGAGACCGGTTGCCCCTCGTCTGCCTCTTCCCGCCCGCCCACCGCTCTTGCTCACTCTTCCCCCCCCCTCCCGCCCGGGTTCTCTGCCTTTCCTCCCTCCACGCCGTTCCCTCCCCCCTTTCCCAGGCCGGTTAAGCACGTTCGCCTTCTCCGTGCACGCGCCCGCCCCTGTTGCCCCGTCCCGGCCAAGGCAGGAAGAGTTGGGGAGGGAGGTGGCGGGGAGGGGGGGGGGTTGAGGAGGTGGGGGGGGAGGGTGGGAAGGTGGGTATAGGGTGGTGCGTGCGTGCGTGGGGAGAGGCAGGCTAGAGGTGGCCCTCAACTGGCGACGCCCTGTGCGGGGACCGGTTGCCCCTCGTCTGCCTCTTCCCGCCCGCCCACCGCTCTTGCCCTCTCCTTCTCCCCCCCTCCCGCCCGGATCCTCCGCCTCTCCTCCCTCCATGCCGCGGCACGCAGAGTCACGTTGGCGGACGGCGAGGATAAGCCGATGACGGCAGGGAATGGCAGCGAGCCGGCTGGGCCGTCGTCTGCAAAGCTAAAGATGCCGTCTGACTTCTCGACGGCCGTCATGGCCCAGAAGAAGGTCCCGGCCGACTGACTGTGGAAGACGACGTTAACGATGACAACTCATTGAATGGGCGGAGCCCGGCCAACATGGACGGCTCAGCCCGGCCAAGATGGACGAGCTGGAGCTTTTCCGAGGCGACACGGTGTACGGGCGGTAGCCGGCTAGACGGGGGCGTTTTGCTTCCCTATCAACGGGCCGGATATTACGTCCATACTGGCTGGCGAGTCCCACTCCAACCCTGCGCAAGGCGTTTGGTGAGGCGGAGCAGAACGCGCCAGCCATTGTCTTCATTGACGAGATTGATTCGATTGTGCCCAAGTGCGAGAAGACCAGCGGGAAAGTGGAGCGGCGGATTGTGTGTCGCAGCTGCTGATGTTAATGGACGGCCACGAGGCGCGGTCGCATCACGTGGGGGTGGTTGCGGCAACGACCCGGCCCAACAGCATTGACCCGGTGTTATGGCGTTTCGGGCTGTTTGACCTCCCGCTGCTACCGCGTCCGCGTTGTTTGGGACTAGTCAAGCGACTATTTAGTGGCACGCCACCCTCACCGGCCATGCATGTGGAGGGTGACAGGCGGCTGAGGGCGCTCACCTCTGGCACTGCAAGAATGCCCCCTTTGCGACACCCCACGCACTCACTCCCCCCCACCAATGCCCGCCTGCCACACACGAGTGACTCTCGCTCTACCTTCTGTGGCCCTCGGAAAAACTACTATCACCGAGGCGTGCCCGGTCCAAGGCGGCTCCCCCCACACTCACCCCGCACGCTTCTCCTCGTCCCATCCTGGTCGAGCTTTCAGGGGGTGGGGCTGCGGCGGCCGGAGAGCAGGTACAGACGACCAAGTTCGTGTGTGGTGTCATAGTCGAACCACCCGGGCGGGTACTCTGGCGACCCCAGCGGCACGGGCGACGTCGGTAGCGGCCCAACAGGAGACGGCGGTGGTGCGAGAGGCACAAGAGGCAACGCACACGGCAAGGGCGGAGTCGTAGGTCGTAGAGGCAGTCTTGAGAGCCTTGTCACCCGGGATCATCTGCCCACCGGCGAAAGGCCGGTAAGGGGTGGCAACAGGAGCGCCGGGGGCGACGGGGGCGACGCGGGCGACGCGGGCGACGCGGGCGACGCGGGCGACGCGGGCGACGGAAGCGACGGGGGCGACGCGGGCGACGGGAGCGACGGGGGCGATGGGCGCTCTCCTGGGACGGTCAACGGCCCCGCGGTCGCCAGGCAACACAAGAGTTCAGGAGGTGGCTGCGGTGACGGGGGCGGTGACAGCAGGGCCGGCGGCTCCTCTGGCGGCGGCCATACCCGGCATGTGAGTTCTGGAACGTGCGGGGCTTGACTGCCAGCGCCACCACCCACACCGCCGCTGCGGCAGACCTCATACATTCTGTGGTGTTGGGGGCGGGGGCGGGGGCGGGGGCAGGGGCAGGGGCGGGGGCGGGGGCGGGGGCGGGGGGGGGGGGGGGGGGGGGGGGGGGGGGGGGGGGGGGGGGCGGGCGGGGGCGGGGGCGGGGGGGGGGCGGGGGCGGGGGCGTGTGAACTGCGGCGGCGCTGCCACGCAGCCCTTTGCGGGGGGCACTTGAGAGCAGGTGTTCCAGCACCCACCCGTTGCAAGCTATTATAGCAGGGCGCCGCCGGGGGGTGGGCAGACTCGTGGAGGCGAGTCGGAGCGCTCACCGCCCGCATCGTTCGTGTGACCCGCGACCGAAAAACGCCGGCGTCGTTGGACTAGTTCTGTTGGCACTGTGGTACACCGGCCAGGGCCGGCCCCCCGCCCGCATTTTCCGTCAAGCACATCCATCGCCACTTGTGGGCGCGACGGGCAGCCACGTCGCCCACGTTGGGCGAGCACCCTCGCGCGGCATGGGGCGGGCGGGGCGCTCCTGGAAGCATCTACCCGTGAGAGCGCGTGGTCGACCCGAGAAACAGGTCGACCGGGGGCCATGACGTCTAGCCGCGTCACAGAGCGAACCGGCTTGTAGAAGCGAGCGGATTTGTCTCTGGTAATACAAAACAGACGGCCATACTCGTCACAAGGGTGGGCCGCAACTGGTGGAAAAGACACGTCGCGCACGGGACAACGCACTCGCGCGAGCGGCACGAGTGCTGTCCGACTGACGGTGCAACGATGGCTTGTGCGATCTGACCAAGGGCACCAATGACGTCCGCGCGTGTAGCTTGTAAAATGTCCGGCGATTGCAATGTGAGACGGGTGGATTTGTGTGCGTTGCGTAGCACCTTTTCGCTTTGCGCCAGGCCGCCTGCGTGCGCCTAGCTCCCCGTCGGTGGGTGGTCGGAATCGACGCCCAACGAGGGACCGCGGTCAATGCCCATGGTCCACGTCAACTCTGTAAACACCCCATTGAATCCGATGCCAGACCCGGCAATGCGCCCATGCGACAGTCACCGACGCTCAATTGGATCAGAGGAGGCCGGTAGCCACCGCCGCCGGCCGAGGTTGCCCTGCTGCGGTGCCGCGACGGTATGGGCGGAGGCGGCGGGCGTCGCCGCTGCGACCGCGGCAACGGCAGCGCCCCGCCACCCGCGTTGGTGCGGGAACAGGAGCAGGAACAGGAGCGGGAACAGGAGGGGGTGCTTTTCGGCCACCGCCGCGGCAACCCCCCCTGAGCCGGGTGGCCCGCCCGCCTGTCGCGGAGGCGGCCCACCGGCAGCCGCGCGGCAGGGCCCGCCCGCCAGCCTGTCGCGGCGGCCCGCCGGCAACCGCGCGGCAGGGCAGGCGGGTGGGAGCGCTGTGGCGTCGGGCGCGCCGGTGCCCCGCCCCCCCTGACGGCCGGTGCCCGGTCGGGAGAGGACAGCCTCGCGCGGCGCCTTCGCCGCGTCGGCGACGGGGAGCGGGGTGGCGAGAGGGGGGGGAGAAGGTTTGGGGGGGGGGCGCGCCCGCGGGAGCCCCGACCGCAGCGTTGCCGTGGCCCGCGAGCCAGCGTGGGGTGGCGACTGTGGCGGCGACGGCGGCATGTGAAAGGGGGGGGTGCGGGGGGGAGCCCTGTGGGATCCCTGCGGGAGCTCTGCGGGAGCCCTGCGGAAGCCCTGCGGGAGCCCTGCGGGAGCCCTGCGGGAGCCCGCCGGCGGGTGGCGGCCCTGGCGCGGCGTCCCGGGAAATATCGACTGAACATTATGTACTCCATACTCTGCTGTGACGGTATGTACGACCGAGCTTTTTTGTGGGTGCCGTCGGGACATGTGAAAGGGGCCGTCATCACATGTGAAGGTGTGGGACCTGTGAAAGGGCCTCACACGGGCACCCTCGCCGCCGCCGCCGCCATGGCGCCAACGCGGCCACCGCCGCCGCCTCCGCACTGTTCATCGCTGCCTCCGCACTGTTCCCCGCCGCCGCGCGTGGAGCCGCACCCCCTTTGCCACAATGAAGAGTGCCCGCCCCATCGCCGTGCACGCGCCCGCCCCTGTCGCCACGTCCCGGCCGAGGTAAGAAGAGTGAAGGGGGGGGTGGGGGGGTGTTGAGGAGGTGGTGAGGTTGAGGAGGTGGTGGGGGAGGGTGGGAAGGTGGGTACAGGGCGGTGCGTGCGTGGAGAGAGGCAGGCTAGAGGTGGCCCCCAACTGGCGACGCCCTGTGCGGGGACCGGTTGCCCCTAGTCTGCCTCTTCCCGCCCTCCCACCGCTCTTGCCCACTCTTCCCCCCCCCTCCCACCCGGATCCTCCCCTCCCGCCAGGATCCTCCGCCTCTCCTCCCTCCACGCTGTCCCCCCCCCCCCCTTTCTCAGGCCGATGAAGCCCGCCACCCACCCACCATCACCGTGCACGCGCCCGCCCCTGTTGCCCCGTCCCGGCCAAGGCAGGAAGAGTTGGGGAGGGAGGTGTCGGGGAGAGGGGGGGGTTGAGGAGGTGGTGGGGGAGGGTGGGAAGGTGGGTATAGGGCAGTGCGTGCGTGGGGAGAGGCAGGCTAGAGGTGGCCCTCAACTGGTGACGCCCTGTGCGGGGACCGGTTGCCCCTCGTCTGCCTCTTCCCACCCGCCCACCGCTCTTGCCTACTCCTTCCCCCCCTCTCCCACCTGGATCATGCGCCTGGTTTGCCGGCCTCGGCGGCCGTGCCGGAAGTGCGGCCGGCCCAAGGAGCGGCTGCGTTGGCGGCGGCACCGGTGGGTGTACCGGCTTTGGCGGCCGTGCCGGGGGCCGTGAAGGCCGCCGTGCCGGCGGCCGTGAAGGCCCCCGTGCCGGTGGCTTTGCAGGTGGATGCGATGAAGTTATGGAGTTTGTGGCAGCGGCGGTCAGGTTGGGCGCCGTGCCGGCGGCCATGCCGGCGTCGGTGGGTGTGGTGGCGGCCAAGCCGGCGGTGTACCCGCGGGTGAATGTGGGATGGGGGAAGGGGAGGGTACCCGGACGGCGCGCCGCCATCAGGCTGTGGCCGGAGCGTAGCAAGCCGAGCTGGGTGGGGCGGACCAACACCGGCTCGGTCGGCGCTGCAGTGAGGGCCTTATTGTCTGTTCCCCTGACTGCTCCCCAGTCCCTCGTCAATTGAGGCAAAGGTGTGCCCAGCTGCCCGGCCGAGGAAGGGTTTACGGTTGTTGACCACCCACCCTGTACGAGCGAGCACACTACAGGGGACCAAGACGATGTCAATCTAGCCCCACAGCGACACAATAATGTCCATGTCGGGGTGCACCATCAAGCCCGGGTCACCACACACACCACCGAGCTCACCTGTCAGGTGTACCTCGGGAGGCATGTTGTCCATGAGGGAGGACAGACAACCAGCGTATACCCGAGCCACATGGCCGACCTGTAGAGGATAAATAGGGAATCAGTGAGTTTCCAATACACATTGAGGGCCAATTACGGTGACGAGCGTCGGACCGCCGTGCGGGGCAAAGGTGTCGGGCCAGCCGGTCGAGCCACCATAAAGCGGGGGCGGGTGGAGGATGGGGAGTGCATTGGCGTGGCAGTCAGTACCCCAGGGTGGTCATCACATAAAAAACGGCGAGCGTTGTGACCCCATGTGAAACGCGTTGCCCACTTACCATAGTACCGTTGACGTACACTTCCACATCACACGGGTCCACCTTGTTCTTTGGATTCCGGACCAGCATCGCGGGTGTACCGCGTACCAAACGCAGATTCCAGCTGTCGGGATAGTAGTAGCGACCCACCAGGGTCACGGTGCGGGAATCAATCAGCCCCTGGCCCGACCCAGACATGGTACACCGATGAAGACACGAGCCGGATTCCTTGTTGATTGGGGCGGAAGTACGCAGACGCGGGGTGAGATGTGGGCAATGCGGGAAGGGGGCGGGCGGGCGGTGAGCGGTGGTGTACGATGGTGTACCGGCGGTCACTACCAGACCTGCCAGCCAGTCGCGGAAGTCGTGTTGCCTTGCGCCGCCAAGTCGCGGAAGTCGTGTTGCCTTGCGCCGCCAGTCCCGGGCAGATCGGCCTCTGCTCGCGTCTGTGGTATTTGGGGGCGCGTGGCCTCCCCCAAAGCAAAGGAGGTGCAGCAGAGGGGTTCTGGTCGGTGCCTTCCTCCTCTCCCCACCCCCCCCCCCCCCCCCCCCCCCCCCATCCCAATTTCCGGATCTAACCTGTGGTCTGAATTGTGACCTGGGCGCCCTGTCACGGAATCCGTCGGTCCCATGTTGCCGACCGGTGCCGCATGACAGTTCCGTGGACGGAAGAGGGACAGCCGCGGCTTCATACGTGACTGGCCCTGCGACGCCGTGATCATTAGGTTGCGAACCCGCAGCAGCAGGCCACCCGGGCTCCGTGGCCCACACATGCACGGGGGGGCCTTGCAAGGGGCGAAAGGCACGGTATGTATTGTAGCAGCAGGCCACCCGGGCTCCGTGGCTCACACATGCACGGGGGGGCCTTGCAAGGGGCGAAAGGCACGGTATGTATTCAGGAACAGGCCGCCGGCAGCGGAAGCGAAGAGGCGGACATGGTGTTATGTGATCACCAAACGCGACAGAGCGATGCTGGGTGCGGGCGCGTGCATATTACACACGGGAGGCGAGTGTCCCTGCACTTGTGGCAGCCCGTCTTCCGGAGTGGGTGACGTCGGGTGTGGCGCAAACGATTTGGTCCCTCGCCACACAGGTCTCTTGCTGACACTTGTGCTACATAGGCGCGTGCCGCATTCGGCGGCGGCACCCCCGAGATGATACGGGGAAGGTGACCCACGGGAGAGAGGAGAG
>CM020618.1:24488206-24554707 GCA_009829735.1 Pyropia yezoensis
GGTGCAGTGAGCTCCTGACTCGGTGGTGTGGTGTGGCGTGCCTCTGCCCGCCGGGGCGTGGTCGCCCTCTGACTCGGTGGTGTGGTGTGCCGTGCGGTGCAGTGAGCTCCTGACTCGGTGGTGTGGTGTGCCGTGCCTCTGCCCGCCTGGGCGTGGTCGCCCTCTGACTCGGTGGTGTGGTGTGCCGTGCGGTGCGGTGAGCTCCTGACTCGGTGGTGTGGTGTGCCGTGCGGTGGCAGTGAGCTCCTGACTCGGTGGTGGTGGCTGTGCCCGGTGCCCTCTGACCCGCCTGGGCTGTGGTCGCCCTCTGACTCGGTTGGTGTGCCCGTGCGGTGCGGTGAGCTCCTGACTCGGTGGTGTGATGTGCCGTGCGGTGCGGTGAGCTGCTGACTCGGTGGTGTGGTGTGCATGCGGTGCGGTGAGGTCCTGTCCGCCTGGGGAATCTATTTTTCCACCACCCCCCCCCCCTCCCCCCCCCCTTCCCCTTCCGCCCCTCTCCTCCCCCGCTCCCCGCCCCTCACCCGGTTCCTCCGCCTGTCCCCCGGTCCGGCGTGCGCTTGGAGAAGCAGACGAGAGTGGGCCGTCAACTGGTGACGCTCTGTGCGTAGCCCGGTTGCCCCTCGTCTGCCTTTCCCCCCGCTCTCGACTGCGCCCCACTTGGAGTGCTGAGAAGGTGCGGTGTGTCCCTTTCCGCCTCGTGATCGCTCTCTGTGTCGGCAGTGCGAGGTGTTGTGCGGTGTAACACCTGCCATCCCTGGTACATACCGACCGACTGTGTGGCTGTCATAATGCCTCATACGACGTCACTTCGGAAGGGTGGACGAAAGCGCAGCCGTCGTGCCTCTGGCGGTGCCAACACTCTACCTGCTTCTGGTCAGCCAGGTGTGTCCACTGGCCTGCCTGCCCTCCCACATGGCGGGTATGGCTTCACACCGGGACCTCACGCCTCTGCAGCGGCTGGTCATTATAACGTTGTGCCGGGGCCGCACGCCTTCCCACAAGGTCCCGGCGGTCCACACGCCTTCCCACAAGGTCCCGGCGGTCCACACGCCTTCCTACAAGGTCCCGGCGGTCCGCACGCCTTCCCACATGGTTCCGGCGGTCCGTATGGCTTCACACCGGGACCTCACGCCTCTGCAGCGGCTGGTCATTACAACGTTGTGCCGTGGCCGCACGCCTTCCCACAAGGTCCCGGCGGTCCACACGCCTTCCTACATGGTCCCGGCGGTCCGCACGCCTTCCCACATGGTTCCGGCGGTCCGTATGGCATCCCAGTAGGTCACGGTGGCCCAGTAGATCACGGTGGCTTACCATGGACGCCCACCGTCCCTCTTGGTCCGCATGGCGTCCTTCCTGGCGCGCATGCGCCGGGGCCGCATGCCTTCCCTCCTCGGCCAGGGATCTTCCCCGTTGCCCCTCAAGGCTTTCAACCGTGGACCCACGCCCCTCCACTGGGTCCGCACTATTCTCCGGATTTACGCGTTCTTCCCCCTGGCCCGCACTATCCTCCGGATATACGCGGTGTTCCCCCTGGCCCGGGTGTCTACTATGGCTACCCATCCCAGTTCCGAGCTGCCCCCCCCGGCGCACAAGGCTGGGTGGGGCCAGCAGGAAATGCGGGGGGGGGCGCCCACGGGGCTCGTTTCCGTCGCACCGCAGGAGGTGTCCCACCTACTGTGCGGCCTCCTGCTGCAAGCACTATGCGCAGAGGCACGCGCTCCCCCAGTGGGCGCGGCTGCCGTGACGAACGGCATAATGTGCGTGCAGCGGCCGGGGGCAGCAGCCGGGGAGGTGCGGCGGCCGGCGGCGCCGTGGCCAGTGCCACGCCGACCCCTGACAACGACAAAGAGGGTGGTGGGGTGGATGAGGAGGCAGAAGCGCGTCTGCTGGCCACAGACACACCGACCCCTGACAACGACAAAGAGGGTGGTGGGGTGGACGCGGACGCACAAGCGCGCCTGCTTGCCACAGACACACCGACCCCTGACGACGACAAAGAGGGTGGTGGGGTGGACGAGGCAGAAGCGCGTCTGGAGCGGGCCATGAGTGAATGGCTGGCCGAGCACGAGGCCAACACGACGGTCATGCGTGTGGAGCCCCCCGCAGGTGGACACCCGCCTACCAGTCCACGAGCCGGACGACCGTCGACTGAAGACAGTGCGGAGGCACCGGTTTCCGGCCGCGTCTGCCCCTGTGCCGGCATCCCCCGTCATCCTGATTGGTGATTCTTCTACCTCCTCCGCCTCACCGCCCACGTCACCCCGCCCAGTGGGGGGGTCTCCGCCCACGTCTGCCTCGCGCCGGTCGTCGCCTTGTCTGTCTGAAGACTCGTCGGGTTAGGAAATCGTCCCCGTCAGGCAGTCTCGCAAGCGACGACTCCGGCGTGGCACCCGATCGGATGCTGCCGGTCCCGAAGAGGTCTCCCCCGGTGCATTGGATGCAGAGACAGGGAGCAATTCCGCGCCCGTTGGCGGTGCTGCCTGTGCGGAGGAAGACGTCGTTGCTGGTGGCGCCGACGACAACACGGAAGGCTTGAGTGAGGAAGACCTTTTGCAGCGGCGGGGAGTCGACTGGAGCGTCGTTGACAGTGGCGACGACGACAGTGGCGACGACGACAGTGGCGACGACGACAGTGGCGACGACGACGGCGGGAGCAGCGGTGACGCCCCGGGGGACGTTGACAACGCACAGCCACCTAATCCATCAAGTGGCAGCACGCGCGCCCGGCGCAGTGGACAACTGCCCCTGCTCCTCTCGAGGTACAGCAAGAACGACGGTGTGTTCGGGGAGATGCGCGTCCCGCTCCGCACCAGGACGAATGCCATGCGATCAGACGCGTTCGCCACTTTGGGTGATGACCCACGGCCAGCCCCTTGGGTGTCACTCGACGGCCAGGCGGATCGGTCGGGGTGTCACGCTTTCCCACCCGGGGCAACCCGGCCCGAAAAAAGGAAGTGGAGGAAGGTGATGCGGCTGCTCAAGAAGGCGATGCCTACGATTCAGGAAGAGGCCGCGCTTGCGGCGGCAGAAGGCGCACAACATCCTCAAGCGGTGGCCACCGACCCGACAGCCAGAAAGGTACGGTCGGAGGAGAGCGGGGCAAAGTTTGTTTATGTCTACGTCTATGTCAAGGACCGTTGCAAGACGTGCGTCAATGCGGTTTACTGCGGCAAGCGGTGCTACCTGGATACTATCACAATGGCGACCGCTCAGTGTGCTTTCAACGAACGGGACCGCGCGCATCGCGATGCTGTTACTGAACGAGGCCACACGACCCTGTTTGATACTCACTATCAACGACACCCAAAAGAGTTTTGGCGGACAATCGTGTGCTGCTACACGGGCCCGGACGGGGACATTCCCATTCGAATGGCGGTGACTGCGGTGGAGCAAGCCGTCTACCGCGTGCTTGAGGAACACGGCATGGCGGCACTCAACAGCCAGAGGCCGTCGGTATCGGCTGTCCCGCTTGTCCCTATTGTTCGGGACACTGACGAGTGGCGAAAGCTACGCGCCAAGCTGGTGGCGTACAAGGAGGAAAACGGGGACATGCGGGTCGCTGACATGGCGGGGCCACTGAATACCCGAGTGCACAACATGCGGCTTCAGCGCGGACTTGGTGACCCGGCGGAGGAGCAGTGGCTCACCGACCAGGGCTTTGAGTGGGAGGCGGACCGTGCAAGTCGTGCAGAGCGAGGCCTGCATCGGCGGCAATGGCCTCTCGTCAAGGCCATGATCGCATGGCCGGAGAGCCACGAAGGTGACCTGCCTTTGACGTTGTCACGGGGGCCGATCAGGAAGAGTGGTCGGCATGCCGAACGGGAGGCGACGAAGGCAGGGGACCTTTTGCGCAAGAGGTGGGACCATACGATCCGGGTGTACGGGGGCGTGTCCCTCGATCATGCGAAGCGCATCAATGCGGCGTTTTTGCGTGGGCGGGGGTGACCTTCCGGACAAGGTGATGGACGGCGTGTCATTCGTGGCGAGGGCAGCCGAGGCCACCATAATGTCTCCCTGCATTTGCATGTCTTCGATACTTGTGACAGGACCTACTTGGGTGTGGTGTGGTCGACGGGCGTTACGGTGTGCGGGCGGGCGGCCATGGTCACCCTTGCACCCGCGTCGGCGCCCGCCGGCGCCCGCCGGCAGCGGGCGGGTGGCGCTGCCGCTGCCTGCCGCGGTGGCGGGCAGGTGGTGCTGCCGCTGGCGCCGTGGCGGGTGGCGATCACGGCGGCAAGGGCGTCGGCGGGCGGCTGGCGCTGTGGCGGTGGCGGTGGTGGTGGTGGTCGTAATGGTGGTGGTGGTGGTGGTGGCGGTGGCAGTAACGATTGAGGCGGTGGTGGCAGGGAAGGGGGGCCTCCGCCACCCTTTGGCGCCGTGGGCCGCGGCTGGCGCCGCCTATTCCCGCTTGACCATCGAAGCTCTTGAGGGCTCATGGCCTTCGGAAGGCCTCTGGTCAAGGGGCTCGAGCCGGCAGCCGACTTTTGGCGCACGCTCGTTGCCGATGTGCGCGGCCTCTATCAAGGGCCCGTCACGTATGGTACGGAGGCTTGCGGACTACTACCGCTCCCTGTTTGCCATGGCGGGGAGGTACCCCTGGGTGGCTGGCCATTTCTCGTGGCACTGGGAGGCGGAGCCCGAACACGGTGGGCCCACCGACGGCGGGTACACGCTGTGGGGAAAGCCCGCGGCGGCGGTGGTGGGCTGGTATTGCCGCGGGGGGGGTGGGGAGGCGGCGGTTGGAAACGCCACGGTAGCCCCAAGCCAGGCGAAAGCCGTCGCAGCGGCCGTCGCAAAGGCGGCTGTCAAGGCCGAGGCTGTTGATAAAGCCAAGGAAGCGGCTTCGGCCAAGAAAGCGGCTTTGGAAGAGGCCGCGGCTTTGTCCAAGCAGGCGGCCAAGGCCCAAGCGGCAGCTGCGGTGGAGGAGGCGGCTGAGGCGGAAAAAGCGGCTGAGGCCGAGGCGGCGGCTGAGGCCGAGGAGGCGGCTGAGGCCGGCGGTGGCGGTGGCGGTGGCGGTGGCGGTGACGATGGGCTGCGGCTAACCGAGGCGGTCGCGTGGCTGCTCGCCGCCCCGGCAGTGGCGTGGCGGTTTGGCGGCCGCCCCCCACCGGCAGCGGCAGGGTGGTGGCGAGAGGGCCTGACGCTGGTGGCGGTGTTTCGGCTCTACGCCATTGCCTACGCGGCGGTGGAGCTGGGGAGGGCGGGCCGGTCCCGCGTGCCGGGCCTGGCCCCCGCCGCCGCCCTGTCGGTGGTAGCGGTGGTGGTCGCCACCGCCGTGGACGTGCACGGCCGGCGTGGCCGCGGCGGTGGCAGCGGCAGCGGCGCGTACGCGTCTATCTCTGAGAATGCAGCGGCGGCGACGGCGGCGGCGGCGGCGGCAGCGGCGGCGGCGGCGGCGGGTGGTGGTGGGGGGGGCGGCACCTCTTCCCCCGACGCCATCCCCCCCTCCCCCTCCCGCTCTTCTGCCCTCTCCATCCTCTTTTTCCGGTGGATGTCCCCGGCCATCCGCCGCGGCCGCACCGCCGCGCTCGTCCCCGCCGCGCTCCCCCCGCTGGCACCCGACGCGACGGCCGCGGTGGTGACGCGCGCGCAGTTTGGGCCCGCCTGGGCGGCCGCCCGCGGCAGCCTGTGGCGCGCGCTGGCGGCTGCCTTTGGCGGGCGCCTCGCCGCGGGCGGGTGTTCAAGCTGGGGAATGATGTGCTCAACTTTGTGCTCCCGCTGCTGCTGGGCCCGGTAGTGCGGTTTCTCCAGGACGCCCGGGCGGCCGACGCAGCGGCCGCCGCCGTCGCCGCCGCTGCGGGGGGGAGTGGTGGTGGTGGCGGCGGTGGGGTTGGCACCGCGGACGGCCTGTGGCTGGCGTTTGGCCTCCTCGCCGCATTTGTGCTCCAGTCCCTCCTGTTCAACCAGTACTTTAACGCCATTACCGTGGTGCAGGTGCGGTGGCGGGCGGCGCTGGTGGGCGTTGTTTTTGACAAGGCCCTGTGCTTGGCGCCCGACGCGCGCGCCAGCTTCTCGTCGGGCGCCATTGTCCATTACCAACCTGATGGCGTAAGACGCGCGGCGGGTGGCGGACCAGGCGCTGGTTCTTCACATGGTGTGGAGGTGTGTTGGTGGACCGACCGTGCGGCGGGGGGGAGGGAGGGGAGGGGGGGGGAACGGGGTGAACGAGACGCTTGGGGTGCTGTTGTTTTGTTGTCATTTGTCGTCTGATGCTGGCATCGCGGGGCTATCCAGAAAGAGGGGGTCACCGGAGAAGAAACGAGCGGCGGCGGGCGGCGCGCCCGCCACGCTCGCGCCGGCACCCATGGAAAGCGTCTGCGGGCACTGGGAGTTGTTTCTGTGCCACACAACGTGGTAAGTGACGCTACGAATTGTTGACAGGCCCAGCTTCCGCACCACCGGTGACAGCATCGACGACGGCCCCCCGGGCGTCGCCGATAGCAGGGGTGACACGCAGCCGGTGGGCTCGTCGAGGTGCTGCCGGCGCGCGAGTATGCACACCGCCCCGACGCGGTGCCGCCGGCGATGCTGGCGGCGGCGGCGGCCAAGCACGGGAGGCGCGTCCTCCGGGTGGTGGTGCGGCAGCACCCGCCGCTGGTGCGGTCGTTTGGGCCAAAGTCCCTCCGGCTGGACCCGTGAGCCGTCGCGGATGGGGGGGGGGGGGACGGGGAGGGGGCGGACACACGGCGGGGTGCGCCGCGCCGCCGCCGCCCGCCCGCCGACCGCGGCTGTGCCCTCGGCGGCGGCCACCCCGGCCGGCGCGGCCGCCCCCCGCCCCCGCGGGCGTGCCCCACCGCCGCGACCACCGACCGCCCGGCGCGGCCGCGGCGGTTGGCCCGGTTGGCCCGCCGCGCCGGCCGCTTCTCGCAAGACTGCCGCCGCCGCCGACGCGGCCGCGCCGCGGCCGCGCGAGGCGGGCGCACAGGGGGCGACGGCCAGGGGCGGCGGCGCCCTCCCGTCAGCGCCCAGTCCAGATATGACCGAGGGGGGGGGCTCGGCTGCTGCTGCGGGGCGCCTGCTTGAGCCCCCCCGCGCCGGGCGGCGGCCACCCCCAGCGCGAGGCTGTGGCAAAAACCACTAGCACACACGGCACCCAAGTTGGGGCGGTGTGCTAGGGCTGCCTCCCGTGTCGGGGGAACCGGAAGAAGTGCAAGTCGCACACACTCTGTCCCTGTTGTGGGGCAAACCCCCCACGGACAAACAAGAGGATGGTGTGTGGTCCAACAGTTTCTTGGTCGGGACGGGGACGCAGGGCCAAGCCCCGCTGTCCCTCCCCTTATCCCCCCAGGGTCCACTCAGAATCTCGCCACTCAGAATCTCCCACCCCAGCACCTGCCCACCGGGCCACACGAAAATTCAAGACGATAAATGCAGAAAACCCTCAAATCCAAGTTGGATTTACTACTAAGCTAACTATCCCAAACTTAGGGAATATGGACCCAAATGCAGGGGGAGGAACGGATCAGGCTAGTGGCCTGCCGCCCCTTGCATGGCACGTGTTGCCCCCCTACCTGGGGGTCAATACTGCCACAGAGGCCACGCCGGGCCGCGACGGCGACGGCGCTGCCGTCGCCGCTGCCGCCGCCGCTGCCGCCGCCGCTGCCGCCGCCGCTGCCGCCGCGAGCGGCCGGTGCAGCGCCCGCTACCATCTGCCTGACCGACACGCCAGCTGCAGTTGCCCGTGCCGTAAGCGCACAACGAACAGCGCCGGGGGGGGGTGGGGCATGTCTAACCCCCGCGACGCAAGGTCGGTCGGTGTCTTGCTGAGCAGCCTAGCGGAGGCGGTCGTGCGGAGCCTGGTGGGGGACGAGACGCGCCGACGCCACGTGCGGCTTGGGTGTGGGCGACGCCGCCGCCGGCGCGGGCGTCGGGGTCGCGGTCGGGTAGGACGGCACCGCCGTGGGCGACGCGGTCGCGGGGCCGGCGCAGTGGGTCTAGCACCGCGCACGGCCGTCTACCTATTGAAAGCGCGTTCGCGAAAACACCCTGGACTTTCACCATTCGATGCCGTGGCCTGCTCGAATTGTTCCCGCTTGTCCCGAGTCCTCCAGCTCCTCTCGGCGCGTCGCATGGCAATCGCCGCCGCCATGATGGCGGCTCGCCAGCACCCCCCCCGGCCACCGCGACGGTCGCTACCGCCGCCGCCGACTCCCCAACGCCCGCCCGCATGCTAACGCCTCGCCGCAACCGCACCCCCACGCCGACGCCCTCCCCCATCCCTCTACCCCCTTCCCCACCCCCCCACCCCGACTGACTGCGGTGGCCACGCGGCGTCGGCGGCGCTCGCACGCCGTCCGCGGGTGGGACCCGACCCACCTGGGTCCGCCTGCGCAGACAGCACCGCCGCCACCGTCGGCCGTGAGTGGCAGTGACGAGCGTCAACGGTAGTGGCGCCTCTGCGAGCGGCCACCCAGGTCCCCCCGCCCCGTCGGGGACGGCGCCAGCAGCAGCGACGCGGGGAGCGCGCAGAAGGCGCGCGCAGCCGCGCCGGCTGCACGGCGGCCGCCGCCGCCGCACACACGGCCGCCGCCGCCCCACGGGGCGGTGAAGGGACACACACGCGCCGCCGCGACGCACCGCAGCGGGTGCAGGCGGTGGCAGCCACCCCCTGCAGCCGCGGCCGCCGGCCGCCGCCGGCCGCCGCCGGCCGCCACCCCCTCGCCGCCGCCGCCGTCGCCGCCGGCGTGCGGCGGGCGGCGGGGAAGGCGAGAAAAGGCGCCGCGGCCGTCGCGGCCCGACCAGATGACCGCGGCGGCGGCGGCGGCGGCGGCGCCACGCCCGCCGCCGCCCCCGCTGCGGGTTCGGTCGCTGGCGGGCGCCGACGCCAATGGGCGCCGCCCAGCGGGCGGGCGGCGGTGCCGCCGCGGCCGCCGACAGCGCCGCCGCCGCGGCGCCGGCGGCCGCGTCGGCTAGAGGGCCGGTGACTGGGCGGCGGGTGGGGGTGGGGGTGGGGGCGGGCGTGGTCAGCAGCCGCCGCCGCTGCGTCGCCGCGACCGCTGCAGTCCCCCGCCGCGCCGGTTCCCGGGGGGTAGCGCCGGCGACATCCGCGGTGGAGGGGGTGTTGGCAAAAGGGGACGGGGCCTCCCCCCGCCCAGCAGTACCCCACCGCCCCACCAGCATCGCCAACAGCTGTCCCCCTGCCCACGTTCACCACTTGAACAGGACCACCACTGCGGGTAAGCGAGGGGGGGGAGAGTGGGTAGTAAAGAGACACAAGCAGCCGAGCGGAAGCCGAAGGGTGGACAGGCTCGTCACCCACAGTCACTGAGCCAGCCGCATCACGGAGGAACAGGAGTGACTTTGCCCGCTCCTGCTGCCAGGCAGCCCGCACTCCCCGGCAGCCGTCCGGCCTCCCGGTGGAAAGGAGATCACCCGTGAGCCAACCGCACCCGCCTCCCACCAGACCGGCTGTGTCACCCTCCCGAGCGGCGTTTCTGCCCCCACCCCATCACCACCACGACCTCAGAACGGAGAGGAGGGTTCGTCGGAAAAAAAAAAAAGTCTAAGATGGAGACGCCGGCCACTGGCGGCGGTACCTCACCCCCCTCCCCCCCTTCCTCCCCCCTGTGCCGGCACCCCCCCGCCCCCGCCCCCCCTGCCAACTTCCCTGAGGGAAAGGCAACGGGGTGGCCGACAAAAATTAGTAGCGCGCCCTCACCTACCAGCCGCTGCCGCCCCCTCCCCCCAGAGCTGGGAGAGGCGCACGCAGATACCCTACCCACCCACTCGCCAACCACCAACCCGCCGCCTCCCCCCCCCCCCCCCCCCCCCCCCCCCCCCCCCCCCCCCCCCCCCCCCCCCTCCGCGCCCCCCCAAAAAAACCCAGTCCTCAGCCCCCCCCCGCACCCACTCCCACTCCTGCTCCTCCACCGCCCAGCAATCCCCCCCCCCCCCTCCGCCCAACAATCTGCGTCGCCAGCATTACAAACGCAAAAGAAAAGACAAAGAGGCGGGCTAGGGGTGGGGGGGTGTCAGAGAGGGAGGGGGGGGGGGCGCAGACCGGGGGTGGGGGGTGGCTGTTGGTCAGTGACCCAGCCTTCCCTCCCCGCTCACGGTCGCCCCTGCCGCAGCGCAAAGGTGGCCGCCCGGCGGCGGCCGCCTGGCGGCACCACCACCGCTTCCAAGCGCACCCGAAACGCCTCCACCTCCCGGTCAATCTCTGCCTGCTCCGCGTCGGTGAGCAGCTCGGCGGGGGGGGGGGGGGACGAGGACGCTGCCGCTGCCGCCGCCGCTCGCAAAGAGTGCAGCAGCGGCTCGTCGCCAGCGCCAGCGGCAGGAACGGTGGCGGCGGCGGGGACGGCGGCGGCAGGATCAGCACCAGGGACGACGGCAGTGGTGACGGCGGAGGCAGTGGCGGTGGAGGCGGCAGAGGCGGTGGCGGCGGCGGCGGGAGCGGCGGGCGGCGGCCGCCGCAGTGGGTCCTCCCCCCCCCCGCCCACCGCCCATGGCGGCGATGCCGCCGCCGGCGCCGACGACGGCGCGGGGGCGGGCGACGGGAATGGGTGCCACCGGGCCCACCAGGCGGGCTGCGCGGCGCCCCCGTCGGCGGCTCCCGCAGCCGCCGCCGCCGAGTCGGCGGCCGCAGCATCGGTGGCGGTCGTGGGGGGTGACCCCGCCGCCGCCGCGTCCACCGTGTCGGGGCGGCCGGCGGGGGCCCCCGGGGGCACCGCTGCCGCCGCCGCCGCCGCCGTCGCCGCCACCGCGCTCCCCGCCGCAACCACGTCGGGCCTCGCAGGGCGACCCCGGGGGGATGGACACCGCCGACCGTCCGTGACGCGGGGCGAGGGGCTGGGGTGTACCGCCGGGCGTTGAGCCCCCTCGGGACGCGCCGCCGCCGCCACCGCCGCGGCGTCTGCTGGAATCGCCACGGCCACGTCTGCACCCCCCAGCGGCGGCGCCTCGGCCGCCGGCCGCGGCGGCCCTCCCCCCCCTCGTGACACCACCCCCGTCGCCGCCACGGCCGCTGCAGCCGCCGCCGTTCGCCGTTTCCGGCCCCGCTTGGCCTTCCCCCCCCCCGTCGCCGCAGCGGCCGCCGCCGCCGCGGCCGCGGCGGACGGCTCCCCCTCGATAAACGACAGCAGCTCGTCGATGCTGCGGGGGTCCAAGCCAGGACCCCCACGACCGCCGCCGCCGCCCCCTCCGCCACCCTCCTCAGCGCCTCCTTCACCTCTTCCCCCCCCACTGGCCGCGTCGGCGCCGCCGCCGCCGGCGCCAGGCCCCCCCGACGCAACGGAGCGGGCTTCCAGCTCCTCAATCATGCCCATCATCTTGCGCTCCGCGTGCCGCCGTTCAAGCCGCTTGCGCATCTGACACCGCCGGCAGAGCGCACAGTAGTCGTCGCCGTGGCCGAGCGCAGACGTGCTGCCGCTGCTGCTGTCGGCACCGCCGTCGCTGCGCGCATCTCCCGCCACGGCCGTGCCGTCGTCGTAATCGTCCTCGGGGCCGCGGCCGCCGCCGCTGCCATTGGCGCCGCCGCCGGCATCGGGATGGCCGCCGCGTCCGCCACCACCGCCGCCGCCGCCACCACCATACGGGGACGACATGTCAGGGTGAGCCGCATACGCCCTGCCAGCGCTGCCGACGCCACCCCTACCGCCGCCACTGCTGCCGCCGACGCCACCGCCAGCGGCGGGCAGGGCCGCAGCGGCCGCCGCAAACGCGTTCGCCCCCCGGCCAAAGCCCCCGCCCCCCGCCAGCGACAAGCCCTCCCCCCACCCGCCCCCCCCGCCCAGGGGCGGAGCCGACCAGTAGGTACCAGACGGATCGTGGCCCTCCCCCCAGTCCCCCCTCCCCCCCGCCGGGCCACCAAAGCCAACGGCGGGCGCCGGCGGCGCGGCGACCCCCGCGGTCGCCTCCCCACCAACCCCAACCCCCGCCCCGGGCCCCCGTCGTGCGCCGTCGAGGGGGCCCCCACGATGATCGCCGCCCGCCCCCCCCCCACCCCCCCCCGCGCCACCGCTGCCCCCATCATGCGGGGGAAATGCCCCCCCTGCTCCCCCCGCAGCCGTCGCCGCCGCCGCCGCATCCGCCGCCGCCCCCCCCCGCGGGGACGGGGGCGGCGCCGAAAAGTCCGCCTCCGCCCCGTAGGTGCTGGTACTGCTGCACCCTGCCGACGAGGAGCCCTCCGCCCCCCCTGGACCGTCCGCATCGCTGCTGCTGCTGCCGCTGCTGCCTGCCGCGCCGTCCGTGTCACTGCAACACTGGGCCGCCCGGTGGGACGCCGCCGGGTGCGTCCGCCGGGGCGCCATATCCGGCTGCCGCCGCCCGCACTGCACCGACCGCTGCTGCCACCGCACCGCAGAGGTCGCCGGGTCCGCCAAGGCGACTAGCCTGGGGGCCGCGTCGTGCGCCGCCGCCGCCGCCGCCGCCGCCGTCGCCGTCGCCGCCGCCGCCGCCGCCGTTATCGTGGCCGCCGTAGGCGGGTGGGCCGCCGCCACCACCACCGCCACCGCCACCACCGACGGGGCCACCACACGTCGCCGTCGTCCTCGGCCAGCGGCGTAGGTGGCCGCAATGGTGACGGCGCCGCGGCGACGGCGGCGGTGGTGGGGGGGTGGCCGGGGCAGAGAGGTAGGCGGGGGGGCAGGCGGCCCCGTCTGGCGGCTCCCCCACCGGACAAGGTGGGCAACGGCGGGGGTCGTCCCGGCCGACGCACCGCGGCAGTCGCAGTCCCACGCGGCGAGGAGCGCGACGGGGTGGAGGCGGGGCGAGCCTCTGCCGCCGTGGGGGGGGCGTTGGGGCGGCCGCGGGGGGGGCTCGCGACCGCGAAACCTGTGAAGAGGGGGGGGGCCTCGGACCGGCCCCTGCCTGTGTTTCTCAAGGTGACTCAACACATTAGTAGCCCCCCTATATTTTATAATGCTTTGACTTCCCTTCATACTGTAGATTGCTTTCGGATGAGTCACACATATGGATACTGTACCTACCTGCACGACAATTACCGTGCGAGTCTGCGCCGGCCCGTTCCTTTCCGAGCCTCGTCACCGTGCCGTCTGATGTCTTGTTCGCAGACGTGGGCAGAGGCGCTCAAATTCCGGCTGCTCCCCTCTCCCACCCCGGGCGGTACACTCTCTGGTGCGGGCGGCCACGGCCGGCACTCGACGAGACGGCAGCGGCGGCAGCAGCGGCTGCTGCAGCAGTGGCGCTGCCCTCCCCCTCACGCCGCATCCCTCGCCCATCCCCTTGCCCCCGCGCAGCGACGCCGTCGCGCCTCCCTGCACGGCCACGTGGTGGCAGCTCTTCCGGCCGGCGACGCGGCCGTCATGCGTCGTCCGCGCGGCGGGGGGTCTGGGGGCGGCGGCCGCTTTTGAGAACTCTGGACAGCACCGCGGCGGCGTGGTGAGGTCCCGCTCCCCCCCGCCGGCGTGTCCCGCTTCCCCTCGCCGGCCTGTCCCGCCCTACCCCGTACTTCGGCCGAGTGGCTGGCTGTCGACCACTGGTGGTGGCCGCCGCAGTGCCTTTGCCGTGGTGGACTGCGGTGCGCTTCACCCGGCCGACGTCCCCTGCCCCTCGCCTTTTGCCTCCCACCTAGGTCTCATCATCTACCCTCCCTTCTTCTATCCCCATTGCACCCTTTTCTCCGTGTGATCGGTACGGTTGTTATCGCCGTGCCATCCCCCGCCGGCCTGTCAGCCGAGCCCCTGACCGTGCCAGGCAGGGCGCGCTGTCGCCACCGTCCCTCACCGCTGGTCGGCTTTCCGTTGGCCTGTCGCCCCCCCCCCCCCCCCCCCCCCCCCCCCCCGCCCGCTTTCTTTGCAAAGCATCCCTGCCGGCCCCCACCGCCCTGCCAGCGCTTGTCATGGCTTCCAAGCGCCGTGTCGGTGTCGGAGTCACCCTCGCTGCCGCCGCCGCTCTTGCCGGTGCCGCTGGCCTGTGGCGCCTGGCGGGTCTGTCGTCCCTCCGGCGGGGCGCCCCTGCGGGGGGGCACCCCCCCCACCCGCTCCTCGAAATGCGCTGGGCCACCGCCGGCTCCCGGCTGCCACCACGGCCCCACTGGACAGACCGGCCGGCGGGGGGTTGGCGTGGGGGATATGGGGGGGGGGACGTCGGGCCCCCTTTCCCGCCGCCGCGGCCGCCGCTGCCGCCGCCGTCACGCGCCATCGTCGGCACCGACGGCGGCGTCGCCGACACGCCCTCCACGCCGTCCCCCCCCGCGACGAGCCGGTGCTGTTCCAGCTGGGCGGACGCGGCGGCGGCTGTGGCGCGCGCCCCTTCGGTGGTGGCCGCCGCCGCGGCGGCTGCCTCTGGGCGCGTCGGGTCTGCCGCCACAGCGGCGGCGGCGGTGGCCGTCGACGGCGTGGAAACGCTGTGGGTGGCCGCTGTAGCCACGGCCAACGCGGCGGGTGACACGGCGGTGGCAACCGCGGCGGCGGTGCCATCTCGGGCCGATGTGGCGGCCGCGTGGGCGGCGGCGCCCCGCCTGGTTCAGCTGCAGCTGTTGCTTGAGGCGGGGCTGGTCGTAGCCGTGGCTGCGGCCGTGGTTGCTGCGTACCTTGGGGGGGGGGCCGAGCGCCGCCTGACGCCCGCTGTGGCGCTCGTGTCGTGGGACCAGCCGCCACGGGAGGTGGCGCCGTCGTCTGCAGCGGTGGCGTTGACGTCGGTGGCTGTGTCAACCAGCGTGGAAATTGTGTGAGCGGGGGTGATAGGGGGCAGGTGGGTGGGCAGGGGATATCTCGGCGTTGCGCCACGCGCGCTGCTCAAGCGTCGAGGGCGGATAAAAAACCCGCTTTCGGCCGGCCAGCCACGGGTCTGCCACAGCTATGCATCTCGTGTGCATCTCATGTGGGGCCTGTGTGCGTTCCCTCTCCCCTTATCATCCCCATGAGTCAGCGCCCGTTGGTATCGGCGGCGGAGGTAGCGGTGGCAGCCGCGGCAGTGACGGCGGCCCGACCCGTTCGCTCGACCCAATTAAACCGTTCGCGCCCCAATCAAACCGTTCTCGTAGTCAGTTAACGCGTCCGAGTGGTCATTGCTGGTAGCGGTAGACTCTGAACGTGAGGCGACCTGTCGCTACAGATGGAGATGACCGTCGCCACAGAAGGACGTGCCCATCGCAACTTGCTGGAACAGCTGTGAGTCACTCGAACCTGAGAGCCCCGTCCTGCTTGTAGCTTACTTGTTCTTGTCCGTATACATGGAGTGTATGCAACCCTTGGTAGGCTAGAACGACAACCTCTCCGAAGCGCACCCACACGAGCTTTCCTGGGGGATTGTCCTGAGAACTGCATGTCTCGGAGTGTTCCTCGAGGGCTTCTTCTCTGGAGAGGCCGAAGGATACAGAATAATTGGTATACTATAAGTGCAGAAGTGTTAGACAATTATCATCCGATGTGTCAACAGTGTTCGAACAACTACAGTCCGCACAATAGCACTTGACGGCCTCTCTCCTCACCTGGGTCTCGAAGCATGGGGTGGCGCCGGTAAGGTCACGCGCGCGGGCTGACGACGCCTCCGTCACGCCTGCTGCAACATTTTTTCTCTCGCGTCTCCCTGGTGTGACCCCATCAAGGCGGTCCCGTGCTTCTACGCCTGCGCTGCTGCTGCCCCCCCCCCCCTTCCCCCAGCCCGTGTGCGACTGTCGGCGTTGATGGCAAGGGCGACCGACAGCGGCGCTTTTCGTCTGCCGCGCAACCAGTTCGATGGTTTGGGGCCCTCGGGCGGGGCCGTGGCCCTGTCGAGGTGATGACGCCGCGGCGTCAACGCCCCACCGCTGGCTCCGCCTCCCCTCTGACGTGACGCGGTTTCCAGCTGTGCCCAGTGGGGCAGGGCCCTCTGGAGCCGACCTGTGGCCGTGTAGCTAGCCCGCCTGCAGTGCACCTCGTATTGCCTCCTCCTGTCCCTGTCCATTCCATGGCGTCGAGGCACACCGTACCGGCGGCTTCCCCCTCCCCCCCTCCCCTTCCTCTCGGGGATCGCCTATGACGGCCCGTCACGCGCTGGCAGGTGCAGCAATGGGTAGGGGGCGAGAGAGAGAGAGAGAGAGGTGGGTGATCCCTCCACCTGACGGAGGGTTGCCACGAGGGCCCGCTCGTGGCGTGGGAAGGGGTAAGAGGGGGCAGGGCGTACCAGCACTGCGGCTGGCCATCTGGTATTCTGCGACTTGCTGCTGCTTGGGGGGGCGGCAGCATATACACTTCCCCCGTTGGTGGGCACAAGGAGGGGAGGGGCGGGGGGCTGAGGGCCGCCGCCTGGCCGCTCGCTCACCGCCCGCCGCGGGGCGCTGCAGCGGTGGCGCCGGTGGACGTCATTGAGAGCTGTCCCTCGCCGCACGGGGGGTGGGGTCTTGTGGGGAGTGCTAGTCTGGCTGTTGCGGTCGCGGCGCTTGTAGCCTCACGGTAGTCGGAGGCCCCCACTCCCCCTCACCACGTTCCCACCCTCCTCACATCCCCCCCTCCCCCCTTTCGCCTGCCCGCCTCTTTGAGTCGTGCTGGCGTGGGTCGCCTCCGCCGGCTGGGTCGTGTGTGGTGAGGTGGGCGGCCCGCTATGATGCGGCTACGGCACCACCACAATGGCAACATCAGCGGTGGCGGGGGCAGCAAGCCCCTTAGGCTGTACCTGGCCCCGCTGCGGTACGCGCGCGCGACGAGCTCCCTCTTCCGGCTGGACAAGGGCGTCGACGGTGGCGGGTCAGTCCCCCGGGGGTTCGCGCACTTGGTCTTTTCTGCCATCTGTTTGGCCACGCTGTGGAGCGTTGCGTCCCTGACGACCCGGTCGCTAGGATTCCTACGTCCGCGAGAGGGGGCGCCCTGGGCGACCGCTCGTGGTGTGGTCAGCGGTGGTGGCAGCAGCAGCAGCGGGGACGCGACTGCCCTGTGGTGGTGGGCCTCTCCAGAGTCGTCTCCCGTGGATGTGCTGGGGTGGGGCGCCAGCTTCGCCCCATCCGTGGGCACCGAGGCGCTGGCCACGTCCCAGCTCCGGGATGCGCTGCAGGCCCAGTTTTCCATCCCTCGCCCGCTTTTGCGTCGGCTACGTAGGGCCGCCCTGGAAGACCTTCTTCTCCGTCTCCGGGGCCCGGCGGGCGCTGCCAAGACGGCCGTCGTGGCGATGATTGGCGCGGACTTTGGCAGCCGCCTTCGCGCGCTGGGCCTGTGCTTGGCCTTTGCTTCTGAAACGGACCGCGTGCTGATTGTCGATTGGGTACGCGACGGCTTCTTTTATCCCACATTTGCCGACATGTTTGCCAGTCACGCTGGATTTTTTGTGCTCGAGCCGGAGGAAGAGGACGTGGACCCAGAAGCGGTGGTCGTGGCCGACACGGGCGGCCGGGCGGACATTCGAGCTGTCGACGCCCTTGGTGACGGCGGTGGGCTGACGCCGGCCGACCGGACTAGCGGCGGGTCGGCGGCGTCCTTGGCAGCCGCCGCAGCTGCATCGGTGGGTGTAGCGCAGCTGGCGGAGAACGGCGACGACTGGGCGGGCCTGACCGTCCGCACGTTTGATTACGCGCATGGCGCGCCCGCCGAGACGGTGGATGAGACGGCGCACCTGGGTCACCACGTGGCACTGGTGACGGGCGCGGGCTTTTTCTCGAGCTATGCGTCCACCACGGTGGCGATGGCGCTGCTGCGACAGTCGGTGGTGCCCACCGCCGCGGCGGCGGCTGCCTTTCACAACCTCACTGGCCTGGTGAGCGCGCGCGTCGACTCGCCCGTTGCGATTGGGGCGGTGCTGCATAACGCCCACGACATCCCGTGGGCGTTTGTGCGGTCGCTCACGTCGACGCACCAGCGGGAGCTGTTGCAGCGACTGGACTCTGCGGCGGTGGCCAACCCGGACCGCAAGCCGCGGGTGCTCTTCATGCACGTCCAGTTTGGCTTGGGCAACCGCCTGCGCTCGCTCGGCGCGGGGATGGCTATCGCAGAAGCGACAGGCCGGGAGCTGGTGCTTATCTGGGAACGGGATGTGCACCTCAACGCGGGCTTTCACGACTTTTTTTCCAACGACATCCTGTGCGTTGAAAAGCTGCGCCTGACCTGGCCGTTTGACACGCGGGCCGACACCAAGCTGGTCGACATCCACGCACTGACTTTTATGCGCAAGGACCGGGTTGACGTGCTTTCGGCGGGAGCCCACGTACTGGACATGGACGCCGTGGCGAGCCAGCACCTGTACATTAAGACGGCCTATGTGGTGCGCACGACGCTGCCACTCATGCAGGACGGGGCACAGTCCAAGCCCTACTCCCCCGTGTGTATTGCGATGCGCACTCTCTCACCCGTGTTGCCTGTGCTGCGACTAGTCGAGGCCAACGTGGCTAACCGGCTGGCCAACACGGTCGGCGTCCACGTGCGGTCCCGGTCGCTGGCGCGGGATATCGTTGGCCTGGCCAACCCCGTCGCCGAGTATGGGAGCGAGAAGTCCATGGCGGTGACCGACTATTGGCGCAACACGACGCAGCTGCCCGCCTTTGTCGACAAGATGCGCTCCTTCAACGACACGAGCCTGCGCTTTTACGTCGCCGCGGACGATGCGGACGTGATTGGCGCGCTGGCAACTGAGTTCCCCGGCCGCATTCTCCGCACCCCACGCCTATGTGATGACCGGGGGAGCGTCTGCATGCGCTACGCCCTTGCCGACATGATTCTCCTCAGCCGGACCAAGCTCATCCTCGGCTCGTACTGGTCCTCGTTTACGGAAGCGGCCATGCGGCTGGGCTCCCAAAACGTCCACCTGGCGGGCGTGGACTTCGGCGTCCGCAAGGACGTGGCGCTGCCGGGCGCGATCGTCGACGCCATGCACCCGGCGGCGGGGGCGTCAGCGGGAAGCAAGGCGGTGGTGGCTGCAGTCGGTGCGGCCGCGGGGGGGGGGACGGTGTCGCGCTCTGGTGCTGCACCAGCACACCATGACGCTGCCCCGGCTCACCACGACACCACGCCTGGTCATCGCCACACCACGCCGGCGCACCACGACACCACGCCGGCGCACTACGACTCCACGCCGGCGCACCTTGGCGCCGCGCCGGCGCACACTGCTGCCGCCCCTGCACACCCTTCTGCTGTGGCGCCGCATCATAGCGCCAGTACGGCAAACCACATTGCAGGGGCCGATGTCGTCCATGCCGGTTCTGGCCCGGGGTCCCCCAAGGCGGCGGGTGGTGTGTCGACGCATTCTGAAACGGAGAAAGCTGGGGCAAATCGGGGCGTCTCCGCTCCAGGTTGACGCCATTGACAGAGCGGCTGGTGCTGGTGCTGGCGCTGGTGCTGGTTGCCGTTGGTCAGCCTGCCGTCCTTGTGACACGGTGAAGAAGTGAGCGGCGCTGCGCCAGTACCGGTGGGGTGGCCACTATGAGACCCCGACCGCCGTGGCTGTGGTGCTGCCGGAGGTAGCCGCAGCTCCGGCTGGAGTGAGTCTCGATGCAGGGCTGTGTCGGTGCAGGGCTATGTCCTTGACCGCTGGCTCTGGTGCTGCTTGGGGAGAACCCAGGCCATCCGTACGGATTGCTGGGGACGACGCTTATGCTTTGGTTGCGCGCAGTAGGAGTGACTGATACGATTATTTGCGTTTGGCTGTGACCCCCCGAGTGCCCCCCACCGCGGGCCTCATGGTGTGACTCGCATGGCTCGGCCCGCTGGGTGGTAAATCAACCTAGCACTATTGTAACAGCTCAGCGACAGGGCTGCTGACCCGTGGGAAGGGGGCTCCCCCAGCCTCGACGCCTCAAGCACCCCCCCGACTCCGCCGCTCCTACCACGTTGCCCACTTCACCCCCCCCCCCCTACCTGATTTGAGATCGGGTTATGGAAGGAACACACTCGTCAAAGACTGGCAGACGCTCAGGACAAGCGAGAAATAAAGGATCTCCCGCCGTCAAGCACGATCCGCCTCTTCGACGCGTGATACGTTTTTTTTTTTTTAAACACGTTCCAGAGTGCAACGCCCATGAGACGGCACCTGTCTCTACGTCAGAAAAAAAAAGTGACAAGTGAGGTCCAAGCAAAGAAACCCCAGAGAGGCTTATGGCAAGTAACCAACGCCACCTGGGTTAAAAGTGAATCAATCAGACCTACTCAAGACGTTCACTCTGACTTGAGAGATATGGTGCTTGAAACTCATGCTCTATGGTACGTTGCACAAAAAAGATACATCCATGTTCTTCTCCGCTCGGGCACGGGCAGGACACCGGCTGTGACGAGGTCCACGGCCCCGATGCTGACAGAAGGATCACAGAGGTCCATGCGAACTCATGAGGTTCCTGGGTCTCCTGGCTGGTGCACCGCTCTCAGGGACACCCTGGGTGGACCGGTTGCTTGCGACCCTGAAATGGGGACTGCCTTTTCGGATTGTTTTGCTCGTCTCGGGGGTCGGACCGGGCCCATGTCCTAACTGAGGCATGGAAGAGGGGTGGTCGATTTTGGGGAAGAGCCGGGGGGCACCAGGAGGCCATTGTTTTGAGAATATTTTTCCGTGCCCGAGTCCCCGTTCTTGAGAGGGACGTTCGTGGGGTAAATGTTCCATGTCATGGGCTCGTTTGATTGGTATACGAAGAAGCCTGGTACACATGTGTACCATGCCCTTTCGGGCACGATCGGCAGGTGCCCCGCACACCTCCTCATGAGGCGGTCTCCCCCCCCGCTGCCTCTCCTGTTCCCCTCTCCTGGTCCAGGCACCTCGGGGAGACAACCCCCCCCCAGCCCTCTACCCTCCGCGGCGGTCCCTCATGCGGGGACTTGGGCGGGTCCACCTTCGGCGAACGGAGCGCGGTGCGGGAGGGTGTGCCCAGATGGGTGCGTAGGCGCTAACAGTGCGCGGCCCCAGGGAGCAAGGGGGAAGACGTCGCGCGCATGAGGGGCGTGGGGGGGGGGGGCATGGTTCATGTGAGAAGGGGCGCGAGTGCACGAGAAGCCTTGGTGCTTTTTAGCTTGTCGGGCTGATCGCCACCGCCCCTCCCGAGGGCCCCTCAAAGTCGGTCCCCACAATACCTTGCGCCATTCCAACACCAGATTCTCCCCCCTCCCGCTGCACCAGAAGTACCCCGCCCCGCCGCGCATATCCCTACTGCCCATTGGTGCCGCCGCGCCCGACCCCCTGCGCCCGCAACAGAAAAAAAAAAGCCTGCGCAGGCGCGGGCACCGGCGCTGGTGGCGCAAGCACCACCGCCACTACAGCCGCCGCCGCCCACTCCACTCCAGGTGTAACAGTGACTTTACCCCGCCCGTCTTCCCCTCACGCAGACGAACACGAGCCCCGTACCCTCATCCAGCTATCAATTCTCTCGCCATCGCCGCAGATGCCCGCGCCCAAAAACGCGTGACCGGACTCCCCTCAACAAAGCAATCAACGTCCTCTCCCCGCCCCTCGCCAAAAACGGACGCCACCGCCCCTTACAACGCTCTCCCTGCGGCCTAAGCGCGGCTGCCGCCACCACACCCCTCAGCCCAAACACCGACCTCACAGTCCCCACCGACTGGCCCCCCCCTCACGAAGCGCCACCATCGTCCCCCCGCCCTCCCCCTGAAACCGTCCCCGCGGCCACCTGCCCCCCTCCCCCCCACTCCCCCAGACACCTGCGCCACCATTGCCCCCCCCGTAAAAACGTAGCCACAGTCGCATGTGGCCTGCCCCCACCACACCAAACCGTCCACGCGACTGCCTGCCGCCCACTCCCCCCCCCCCGCTGAACACTCTCGCCGCCACTACCCCCCCAAAAACACGTCGCCACAGCCGCCTGTGGCCTGCCCGCCGTCGCGGCCGCCTCGGCGGCCGCCGCGGCGGCCGCCGTGACAGCCGTGTAGGCGTTGGTCGCCGCCGCCGCCGCGTCAGCCGCCGCCGCGGAGGCCGCCGTCGCCATCGCCACCGCCGCGGTCACGACCGACGCCGCGTCGGCCGCTGCGGCATGCTTCACAGGCACCACGGTAGGCGGGGTGGCCGCCACCGCGGGCAACGGCACTGGCGGGGCGACGGCCATCACCCCCTCGGCTACCGCGCCCGCGGTCGCAACCGACTCCTCCTGTACCGTCGCCGTCGCAATCGCCGCCGCCGTCTTCTCCCTCCCTTGCACCGCAAACTCGTCGTCGTCGCCGCCGCCGCCCTCGTCGCCATCGCTGTCCTTGCCGCCGTGACCGTCGCCGCCGCCGCCGCCGCCACCGCCGCCGCCGCCGCCGCCGCTGCCGCCGCTGCCGCCGCCGCTACCGTTGCCGTTGCTGTCGCCGTCGCCGTCGTCGCCGTCGTCGCCGTCGTCGCTGTCGTCGTCCTCGTCGCTGTCGTCGCTGTCGTCGCCGTCGTCTCCGTCGTCGACGTCCCCACCGTCGTCGACGCCGACCACGGCACCAGCCCCACCCCCCGTGTCGCGGCCCCCCCACCGAGCGTGCCCCCCTCCGGCTGTCCCGCTTGATGAGCACGCTTGCTGCGGTTTCCCGGATGGGATCCACCGCGCCCCTTGTTGGGCCCATTACACCGGGTCATACCGTGAAGGCACCTGATTGGCGCAGGCCCGTGGCCCGAAGGTTCTCGGAGGCTTGAGAAAAGTATGCTCGATGTATCTTTTTAGTGCAACGTACCATATGACCTCCAGCGGGCAACGATACGTGTTTCGGGCGACGCCTCTTTCAAGAGAAAGGGGCGACAAAAGCCCACCTCCGGCATGCACTACCTTTTCCCAAGAAGGCAGGAAGGTAGAGAGCCGATTGTTGTTATGTATTGTTTTTCCCATCGACACTCAAACAGGCATGCCCACCTCCTCATGGAGATGAGCGCAACTTGCGTTCAACGACTTAATGATTCACGAAGTCCTGCAATTCACATTAGTTATCGCAGTTGGCTGCGTTCTTCATCGTTGCGAGAACCAAGATATCCACCGCTAAGAGTTGTATATTTGTTATTATATGGAGACAGTCTTCCCACAAGCTCCTCACAAGAGAAACTGTGGCAAGCGGTTAAGAAAAAAAGGGGCCAATTATGATGTAAATATATATGGGGCTCCGTTGGCGGCATCCTCCCTGGAAGGCAAAAAAAACTGCCAAGCACAGAAGCGCCGCTCCGTTCGACCGACCACAAGTAGAATGAGAGTTCTATAGTAAGCCGCCACATGTGTTGACTTGGTGAAGGGCGACCGAGGCGGCGACGAGCATGATGGCCAACTCAAAAAGTGAGTCTGTGAAAAGGAAAGTAAGAGGCTAGGGTGTTTTCGCGAACGCGCTTTCAGTATACACTAGATTAATTCACCGATTTATCTATTGATTAATTCATCGGCCCTTTGTGCCTCATGAATTAATTAAATCAGATGCAAAGTGTAGCACTTACACGTGGTCCCACCAGGACTGATTGGAAGCGCTACTCGCGTGATGTACGCGCTGCGCAAGTTCCTCGGCGCATGTGACCTTCCGGGTGCGGTAGTGCACTTGACCTCGGCGGCGCCGTGTGGGCGGCTACGAGGAGCTAAGCGGCAGCTGGCGGGAGCGATACCAGCCCTGCGAGGGGCAACAGCCGGAAGAGGAGGGAGCGCAAGCGCAGGATTGGCAGCCAGGCCACCGGCAGCAGCAGGTTCCAGTGCATCACCCGTTGTTCCAACATCGACATTGGTGAAGGTGCCAGCTGGGTTTCCGGCACGACGTAAAGGGGGTGATTCCGCCTCATTACCCACAGCACCACACGCAGTGGGGCGCTCAAATGAGTTTGAGGCGAGCAGGATGAACAATAGTGGTGGGAAGGGGTCCTTGGCAAGATGGGGGGGGGGTGGTGGCGGGGGGAGGGAGGTGGGGGGGTGGTGGCGGGGGGAGGGAGGTAGGGGGGTGGTGGCGGGGGGAGGGAGGTGGGGGGGTGGTGGCGGAGGGAGGGAGGGGGGGCGACGCGCGCATCGCTCGCGGTGCCGTGCGTGAGGGCGGGAAGCTGCTCGGTTGTCCCCAGTATTTATGTGGAGAACGTCGCCATCGTGCGCGGTCAGCGCCGAGGAACCAAACATTGATTGGTCCATCTGGTAAAAAAAAGCAGAAATGTATTTAAATGATAAAATCAAGAATGAGTTAGACTAATCTATCAATTAATTAAAGGCCGAACAAAAAATGTCTCATTTTTCCATCTATGGTTGGAACGTACGCGATTTTTTTTTACAGAAACTGCAGTGAGAGACAGCCAAGACGAGGAGGTGGAGAACAAAGAGCATGAGCAGAAAGAGCTCGTCGAGCTGCATCGACTGTTATGAGAAAATAAGAAACTTGGTCGTGCAGAAAAGTGAGTATTGTAGTAAACTGCCACAGATCCCCAATCTTCCTGTCCATTTTGGCATGTCAGGCTCCCCTTTGCCAGATCGGCCCCACATCTATACCATGGATGGAAAAAAAAAAGATTTTTCTTCCCAGATAGATTACTATGTATTAATCAATTAATATCGATATTTAATTTGACTGTTGTCTTTTGCTGGATTTGGCCTGACCTCCCTGCCGGGACGACGTCGAGCGCGCCCCTCACTCTTCACCCATCCACTGCGCTCTACACCTGCTCTCTCCTCGCCCTCTCGTTGCTGACCTTCTTGCCGCCTAGGATGGTGCTGAAAAAACTCAATGCATCGATTCTATTCGTGCCAACCATGATCTACAGCGCTGCCAGCCTTCATACTTTACCCCTGCTTGTCAGACGCAAGTGCGCTAGTTGGGTGTGATCTTCCACGAGGTCCAAGGCCTGGCTGTCGGTGGGGGTCGCCGCGGACTACCGCCGGCGCTGCCCCCCCCCTCTCCCATCCTTTCGAGTCCCTGTACGCCTCTGGCTGCCCCAGGGGCTACCCGTCAAGTTCAGTGCCCCACGGCCGACGGGGCGGTTCCCCCCGCCGGCGCAGCCCCCCCCAGCACCACCATGCTACAGCCTTCCATCGGTCCGAGGCGAGCACGGCAGCCGTGTGCCACCATCATCCACTTGCTATATCTTTCAGGCAGGGTGGGACAGCCCCGCGAACGGTGTTTCCCACCAGCCCTGGGCGAGTGCTCGTCAGGTCTTGTACCTGTGTTTCCCATTTCATTTTCTGGTTTTAATTTGTTTGTCAATCAAATTGTCATTGCGCATGCAGAGTGTAGCCGAATAGGCCTGTAGCAGAGTGGGAGAATCTTTCGGTTCTCGACTGTCTTGAAGCGGGTTTCCGGTGCCCCAAGTTCAGGAGCGGGCTTCCGCTTCCCCGAGTCTAGCAGCGGGTTTCCGCTGCCCCGAGTCCAGCAGCGGGTGCCCGCTGCCCCGAGTTCAACACCCGGTTACGAGTGTATAACCTGGCCAGGAACAGTCCAGGGAACCCTGGACTTTGAAGGTCTATGACCGCATCCCGGATTACGGGTTGGCCCGGAGGTTAGACCCTTCTGCGCCGCAGAAGCTCTCCTCGGGGAGGGACTGATCACCCCTCCTTTTGACTGATATGCGCATCACATGCTTTTTGTTCTGGCACGGATCCGTTGCGACGAAGCATGCAGTTGAGCAGTTGGTCGGCAGGCAGAGGGAGGAAACAAGGTCACGTGCAGAACAGCGAAGCATCGATGGTCGACAACACCTATTGATGCCCAGCCCTGTAGCAGGGCGCATGGGGCGTGCTCATGGCATGCCTATTGCATCTGCTACGCCAGCATCTTGTATCCGCTCAGCATTCATGAGCATCACCGTTGTGTCTCCAAAAAGAACCGACCGCCTATCGCACGAAGGCTGGCGGATATAAATACTCAACTGAGCCACAGACAACGACGATTGCCGCGACGCAAGCGATCGTCTCCAAAGGTACAACTTTCGCAGGGAGGAAAGATGGACGATGGCTGGTAAATGCTGCCATTGGCAGGAGGCGCGGCAGGAAGGGCGGTAGCAGATGCAGCGTGCTAGCCCGGGGGGGGGCGGTAGTTTTGTGCAGTCGCCCCCCCCGGACGCCGCCCGCTTTCGCTGTCGCTCCGACATCTGCACGCCCGCCCGGGTGTCCTTCCCTAGAGTCTCTGACAAACAGTTCGTCTGCGCCGCAGACGTTGTTCTGCATCCTGCGACCGCTGGGCTGATGTGTGCCCTCCAAACGCTACACACTCATCCTGATCGTCGTGGGTTTCTTGAAACACACAAACGAGCACTCACGCGACTCAAGGGCAAGAGTAAAACGTAAGGTTCAAGGGCTCTACATTGAAAGGATAGCCCATACGCCGCAATCGAGGCGTACATGTTAAACACACAGGAAACGCTCATATATCACACGCAATGCTCCCCGCCACTTCCTCAGTAGCGGCGGCGGGTCGGACTCAGGCTACCGGCAGGCGTGCGCATGGGGGACGCGGGGGCGAAATACTTCGGCGCACAGCAGGCGGAACGGCGCAAAGGACCGGCGGCATCCGAGAAGGCAGTTTCACAGACGCCACCTCCGGAACGCCGTCACCATACACCCACTCCCGCCCTATTCACGCGCGCCTCACACTGACGCCTTTACGACAGCACCGGCCATGGCCCACGCACCCCCCCCACGGTGAAAGTTGAAAACCAGGAGCCACCCTTCTTCGCGGTGCCATCACTGGTGCCCTCCTATCCCGCTTGACCCCGGCGGCGCCTGCCGCTCGCCCACTGTCCACCCATCAGCTCGCGCGGCCAGCATGCTCGCGCTGTTGCTAGCACCAGCGCCGCCAACCTGCCAATTGAGCTGACTGAGTTGTATTTCTTTCACACCGAGACCGCGGTCACGTGGTACAGCCGTACAATGTACAGTAAGATACACACCCAATCTGGGAAGCGTCGTGGATCTCAATCTCGTTCGCTGGTGGTGTGCACGGTCGGTGCCTCCATTGCCGTTTTTGGTGACGCCGTGTAAAAATCTGGGAGCCTGGCGGGAAGCGCGGAGGGGCCCCGCTCCTGCCTGGCCATGAATGATTTTTTTCTGTGCTTGGGTGGCACCGCGCGCGCGATCTCTTTTGTGTCTGCCCCCCGGCGTCCAGTCTCACCCTCCCCCGCCCCGCCGCTTTGCCCGCCATCCCCTACACAGCGCTAGTGGGGTGAACGGGTTTTTGAGACGGCGAGGGGCAGCCACCGTTGGGGGGGAAGCGTGGGTGCGCGCGCGCGCCTCGTCGGCCACGTGGACGGCCCAATTTGCAAGCTCCCCTTCGTTTGACGACGGCGCCCAACGGCAGAACCTCGTACACGGGTCCCCTGTTTACAGTTTCTCGCTCCTCCGCGAGCTGCCGCAGAGGGGCCCACTGTACTGCACTGGGGCGGCGCCACGACGCGCCCCGCCCCCTTGCTGCCTCCGTCAACCAAACCCGCCACGGTGGCCAGCGGCAGCTGCAGTTTTGTTAGATACCGCCTCACTTCCTTTCGCAGGGAGGGGGGGGGGGCAAAGAAAAAAGAGGCGTCAGCCGCCGCCCAGGGCACTCTGCACCGCACGGCCAGCTGGATCGCGCGTCCGCGCTGCTGGGCGCCGACCCCTGTCCAGCAGGGCCGCAATCTGGTTCCCCCTGCCGTCTCCCGCGACACCGGCGCCAAGCCCGCCAACAGCGGCGTCGATACCGACGGCGCCTCGTCGCCGCGAGCCGGGCGCCTTGCAGGGAGATTGGGGTTTCCCGCTTCCCTCCCGTTCCAACGCCCCGCACGCTTGGCGAGCCACGGTTGGAAGGGGACGACGCCCGACGCCCCCACAGCCGCACAGCACCCCGTTCAGAGCGTCCCCCCCCCCGCCCCCCCCCACCCGCCGCGCGCCCTCCCTCTCTCTTTCCACGTGTCTTCCCGCCACACGCAGCGGGTGTCCAGCTCCCACCGCTCAGATCTTGTGTCTCTTCCCGTGTCGTGCCCGCGACGCTTGGGCTCCCGCCGTTCCCGGCTGGCACGCGCGCGTGGGGGGGGGGTGGGGGCGGGGGGGGAGAAGGGCGGGTGACCCGCCTTTTTCCCCACACCCCGCCCCTCGGGCTGGTGTGGCTGCCCCCCCCCGTCACGAGGCTGGAGGACGGGGGGTTGAGGGGCGGGACCTGGGGGGCGCGGGGGGATGCCACCCCCGCCCCCGCCTCGGCCCGCCTCGACCCGCCTGGGCGGAACGTGCGCGAACGGTCCCGGCTGTTTGCAATGCGACTGTGCGGCCGCGCCGTCGCCCGCGAAGGGGCGCGCCGTCCGTGGTGGCCGTCGGCGGGAGGGAGCATACAAGAGGGCATGGGGTGGGCGCCGACACGCTGTCATCGCCGGCACCCTCACCGCCGCTGCATCGTCCTTCGCTGCGCGGCCAAGAAGGCCCTCCCCTCGCCCTCCCACACCCCCTCCACCCCCTCCGCACCTGCTAGGTCCCCGTGCACCCGCCCGCTCCTCCCTGCCCGCCGTTGAGGGAGCGTCTCCCGCGTGTGGCGCGGCGCGGCGCCTAGTGCGCTGGCAGTTGCCACCACCATGGCGACCGCCAAGCAGTACGAGGGCTACGAGATGCGCACCGTCGGGGACCTGCCGCCGACGCCCGGCGTGGAAGACCCGGAGATTGAGGTGGGCGGAGATGTGGGGCGCGATGGCCTGGCGTCTGGGGAAAGCGACGTGAACCCCGCGATGGTCAAGGACAAGCCCAAGACGTCCATCCCCCTGCTGGGCGCCATGACCTTGTTTGGCGCCACGTTTGTGGCGCTGGCTGTGCTGCTCGGCCTCATTATCAGTTGCCGTATCGGTGATCTGTGTAACGTCGAGGACATAGGCGGTGACCGCTACACCTTCCGCACCGTCCCGTCGCTGGTGCCATTCCAGTATGTGTGGGGCTCGCTGACGGCAGGCATACTGGGCATGGCAGTTCTCTCCTACTACGCCTTTTCGGTGCTGCGCCAGGACGTTGGCACTGACCGCATGGTAGAGATTGCCACGTACATTCGCGAGGGCTCTGTGGCCTTCCTCTTTACCGAGTACCTGTACCTGTCGGTGCTGGTCGTTGCGCTCTTCATCCTCATTGGGTTGGCTCTCAACTGGCATGCCGCGGGCTGTTACGCCATTGGTGCTGTACTGTCGGCGGCCACCGGCTACCTGGGCATGAGCATCGCCACCCGTGGCAACGTGCGGACGGCGGCGGCGGCACAAAGAGGCCTCTCTGAGGGCCTCAACGTCGCTTTCCGTGCAGGTGCCGTCATGGGCCTCTCGGTCGTGGCGATTGGCCTATCGGGCCTTTCCTTTGTATTCCTTCTCTTCCGCGACGTGCGCGCGCTGGCGGGCTTTTCGGCTGGCGCGTCGACAATTGCGCTGTTTGCGCGCGTCGGTGGGGGCATCTACACCAAGGCGGCGGACGTTGGCGCCGACCTGGTCGGCAAGGTCGAGGCCAACATCCCCGAGGACGACCCGCGCAACCCGGCGACGATCGCGGACAATGTGGGCGACAATGTTGGCGACGTGGCGGGCATGGGCGCCGACCTGTTCGAGTCATACGTCGGCTCCCTGGTGGCAACCGCCATCCTTGGCGCGTCGCTCCCCTTTTTCCTCAACTCCCCGCGGGCGATGTGCGTGTACAACCACCTGGCTCTGGACAACCAGTGCGTATACCGAGATGGCTTTGGCAACAAGCAGTCGCTGGCCATTGCACTTTGTACCCAGGGGGGGACGCTTGCCAGCGCCTACCCGTCTCTGAGCGTGTGGCAGAGCAACTCAATGTTCGTGGCGCTGCCGTTCATGCTGGCAGCCGCTGGCGTGATTGTGGGCATCCTGGGCACCCTGTACGTCTGGGTGTCGCCCAAGCTTGCAACCGAGACGGACAAGGGCAAGATTATGGAGTCTCTCCTGACGTCGCTGCGCATCAACATCTATGCGTCATCGTTGCTCATCATCGGGTTGGCCGCTGCGCTCTGCTGGTGCCTCTTCGGCGGACCCTCAGACTTCACCGAGGCCCGCGGCTTTGGCGAGGCAAACCTCCCCCGCTATACGCGGGTGCCGGGCGCATCGTGCCCTCCGATCAACACACCTATTGCGACAAACGAATTCTTGCAGCTGGTTAATGACCACTACAAGCCGTTTGACTCGCTCTTCTTCCAGTTCCCGGGCGCGAACGAGGTGCCATGGCGGCTATTCCTTTGCATTATACTCGGGCTGGTCTTGGGCATCCTCATTGGCGCCCTCACGGAGTACTTCACGGCTGGGTCGTACGGCCCGACCATTGGTATCGCGGGCGCGGGCGAGTACGGTGCGGGCGCGGTGGTCATCCAGGGACTGGGCGTTGGCATGCTGTCGGTCGTCATCCCGCTTATGCTGGTGGGCGCCGTCATCCTCGGCACGTATGAGCTGTTCGGCACCTACGGCATTGCACTGTCTGCCGTCGGCATGCTTTCGACGCTCGGAGTCACGATGGCCACGGACGCCTACGGCCCCGTGGCCGATAACGCAGGTGGCATTGCCGAGATGGCCGAAATGCCCGCCGCTGTGCGGGACAACACAGACGCACTGGACGCCTTGGGCAACACGACGGCTGCGACAGGCAAGGGTTTCTCCAACGGCTCGGCCGTTCTCACGGCCTATGCGCTGCTGACGGCGCTGGTGCAAGATTCGGGTCTGGCACCCGACGCTCTGAGCCTCATTGAGGGCACTGCCCATGTGACCGACGCCGATGTGGTGTCCCTCGTAGACATTTACGTGGTCGTGTCAGTCTTCATCGGCATCATGCTTCCGTACTTCTTTGGTGCCCTGACGATGTTGGCGGTGAGCCGCGCCGCGCAGGCCATGATTGTCGAGGTTCGGCGCCAGTTCCGCGACATCCCGGGCCTCCGGGAGGGCGCCCCGGGCGTCCGTCCCGAGCACGTCCGGTGCGTCAACATTTCGACGCGGTCGGCCATCATTGAGATGGTCATCCCCGGCGCACTGGCCATCCTCACGCCCCTCATTGTCGGTTTTGGCTTTGGCCAGCGTGCGCTTATTGGGCTTCTGCTTGCGGCCATTGGCAGTGGCTACATGCTGGGCATCATGATGTCCAACGCCGGTGGCGCCTGGGACAACGCGAAGAAGCTGACTGAGTCGGGCTTCTTTGGGAAGAACCACTCTAAGGGCTCTGAGTGGCACAAGGCTACGGTCGCAGGTGACACTGTTGGCGATCCTTTCAAGGACACGAGCGGCCCCTCGATGAATATCCGTACGTTGTCTCCCGCTGTTCTTGGGGTGAGCATCCGCAATGCTGTCGCTGGGGTGAGCATGTGCAGTCGAGTGCCCATATTGCATGCACTGCTGATGTTCGGAGCGTGTTCTAACCACATGCCAGCGCCCCTTCCTCCCCGTCATGCTTGCCACTTGGTACTGTTCTGCCTGTTCTGGTTTGATTTCTGCTCGCGCACTCTTGCCTGCCAACCACCGCAGTTATCAAGATCATGGTCTCCCTGTCGCTCGTGTCGGTATCGCTCATGGAGCCTGGCCGTGACCCACGTGGCTGGATTGGGGGCATCCTCTTGGTGGCCACCCTCGCCTTCATTGTCATGTTTGGGGGGTGGAACTTGTGGCACTCGAACCGAGTGGCCAAGCTCGCCCGCAGCGAGTTTGACAACGGCAGCAGCGACGACAGCAGCAGCAGCGACGAGGATGGCGCCCACGACGAGACGCGGCCGCTGGCGAAGTCGGCCCTCCGCAACCCGCCCGACGGTGGAGAGCCTGTCATGGTGGCGCCGCTGGTCAGCGCGCGGGCGCTGGGTCAGCGGGGTCAGACGTCGCCTTTTTTTGAGCACGGCCCCCGGCTGGCAGACAGCCCGGCGCCGGGCTCGGCGGTGGACGTGGCGGTGGGCGCGGCGGGCGGGCCTGCCGCCCTGGACGCGGTCAACAACCCGATGCAACTGCCAAGCTTGGATTCGGACTCTGCCAAGCTCGAGGCTCTTCGAACAGCGCCGACCGAGTGATCGACGGCAGCTCTTCGCAGGTGCCTGCACATGCCCACAATGCCGGTATTCCCTCTCCCTCGGTCCTGATGGTGCGCCCTTCGTCTTGGTTTTTGTGCTCCGTTGTGCTTTCCCCGATTGCTCGCCACTTCTCCGCTAGCGCGCGGTGACACCGGCTTCTTTTCGTTGGGTGCTTGCCGCACCCGAGTTCCGGTACCATGCACCATCTCTCACCCGTCTTGTCTGATGGTGTTCGGCGGCGCGCGTGCGTCCCCGTCTTGCCAATGGCTCTGTCATGCCACAATAAACCCGCACAGCCGTTTGCATGGACACATCTGTTAGTCCTCAATGGGCGTCGGCGAACCCAGACACCTGTGCCCCGCTGCCGCGTCCGGTGGTCTGGTGCCCCTGCGGGGAGAGCGGGCCGCGGCAGTCCCATAACACGAAGGGGTTCCCAAATGAGCTCCCCCGCAGCGCGTCGGTGCGGACAGTGAGGGTGAGGAGGGTGCAGTGCGCACCCGTGCAGTCCCCACTGAGCAGCAGAAGAAAACGCGGAGAGTGACCCATTGCTCGTTTGGTAGCACAGGGCGTATTTCATCGACACAAATGGGCATCATACGCGCAACGCCTTTGCCGCATCCCCTCCCTCCGCACCCCCGTCCCCCCTAATCGTCCTCAAGCATCCGCACCGCGTCCAGATCTGCCGCTGCCGACAGGTCTGGCTCGAGCAGCGCGTTGACGGCGGCGTCGACCCCCCCCTCCCCCCCCGCCCGGCGGCGCTTGCGCGTGAGACGGATGCCAGGCCAGCGGCCACCCTCGTCCACCGCCTTGGGCCGCCGCGTCAGAGTCCTCCGCGCCCACACCGGCACGTAGGCCGCCACCCGGACGGCGCCGCGAACGACTAGCAGCGTTTGGGGCGCCGGCTCGTCGCCGGTTGGCTTACGGCCCACCGCCCCGCGGGTCAGCCCCTTGGGGTCGTACGCCCGCACTGCGCGGAGCCGCGTCGGCTCACTGCCGTCGGCAGCCTCCCCGTCCGACGCGTCCCTGTCTGCCGCAGCCGCCGCCCCCGCGTCGGGATCGTCGGGCACGTGCAGAATGTAGGCGCCGGTGCGCGCATCGCGGGAGAGCACCGCCTGGCCCAGCCGCCGCTCCACGTCCCTGCCACCGGCGTCGCTGCCGCCGCCGCCGCCGCCGCCTGCAGCAGCCGCCGACCCGCCCCCCGCCTCTGGCCGAAGCTCCGTCGCGGGGGAGGCGTCGGTAAACTCGACCGACCGGACCGCCACGCCGGCGGCGCCAAAATGGGGAAGCACCGGCGCCACGTGCACGGCGGTGAGGCGGCCCTTGTGGGGGTGTGGGTGGCGGAGGGCGGGCCAGTTGGCCCGCGCCCGCGCGGCGGCGGCAAATTGGTCATCGATCTCCGCGACGCGGCGCTCGGTGGGGGTGCCCCCGTCGCCGTCGGCGGCGGCGGCGGGGTCACCCCCACCCGCCGAGCCGCCGTCAGCCTTGGCGCGGCCGCCGCCGCCGCCGGGCGCGCCCGACGCGGACGCCCCTGGTGTGACGCCCGTCGTGGGCGCCGACGATGTGAACTCATCGTACGCCAGCCGCCGCATCCACGGCAGCACCGCCACGTTGTGGCGCGACGCAGAGACTGGCCGAGTGCCCGGCCGGCCGCCCCCAGTCGACCCGCCACCCCCACCGCCGCCACGGACTGAGGCAACCCCATCGGCCGTGCCATTGACCGGGCGGCCGTGGCGACTGGCCGACGCGGCGGCGCCCGCCGGGCCCCCGGCCGGCCCACCGCCACCTGGCAGCACAGGGCGGCCGCCGTGGTCGACGCGGCCCGCCACCGACGATGCTCCCCCACCGGCGCCGCGCCCGTTCGCCTTCGCCCCCCCCTCCCCGGGGGACCCACCCCCGCGGCCCACCGACGCTGCCGCCAACAGCAGCGCCGCGTCGGCCGCGGAAAGGCACGGGCCGTCGCCGGCCCCGTCGGCGGAGGCAGCGGCAGCAGCGGCGGCGGCGACAGCGTCAGCGTCCGTGGCGGCAGTTGTGGCAGCCCCACCCGGGTGGCGCCCATACTGGTCCATGTCAAGCAGGTTGGGCAGCAACAGCGTTGTGGCGACCGGGCGGCACGACAGGTGCCCCCCCCCCCCCGCCCCCCCGCCCCCTCCTAAAAGCACCACCCGCGACGCGGCGGCGGCATCCGCGTCGGGGACCGGAACACGGACGGTAAGGACGGGCAGCCGCGGGGCGGCCGGCTCCAGCCGCCACCGCACCGGCGCGTCCACGTTGCGCGACGGCGGCGGTGGCACGCTCGGAGGGGCCGCGGCGGCGGCCTTGCCCCCACTGCCCGCGACGCCCCCCAGACTGCCGCCGCCGCCCCCACCCCCACCCCCACCGCCGCCGCCATCAGCCCCACCGCCGCCACTGCCGCCGCCGCCGCCGCTGCTGCCGCCGCCGCCGACGCCACCGCTGACGCCGCCACCACCACCCCGGTCTGTCAACAGGGGGTCCCTCCGGGCCAAGCCGCCGCCGCCGCCGCCGCCCGACACCAATGCCGACGACGGATGCGAAGGCGAGTGCAAAACCGAGTCATACACGTCGACGCTGCTCCGGCGGCTCGATGACGCGCCGCCGCGGGACGCCATGGCGACAGCGCCGCCGCCACCACTGCCGAACCCGCCACCGCCACTGCCGCTGCTGCCGCCGCTGCCGCCGCTGCCGCCGCGGAAGCACACGCGGTCTGCCAACGAGGAAGCCGAAGGAGCCCACCAGCGGCCACCGACACCTGCACCAGCCCCCCCCCCCCCCCCCCCCGAAATAGGGAAGGCCACTGGCAGCGGGACTCCGCCGCCGACTGGCCTGGCGCGTCGAGGCGGAGTGCTGCGCCCGCTTCGATGGAGGGGGGGGCGCGGACGGTTGCGACGCGCGCGCGACACGACGCGCACAGCGATGGACGCAGACATCCTCCAATCACGAGTCCGACCACTTAAAACGAATTATGAAGTACCAAGACTAAAGAGGACGCGGGTTTCGCTACATAGATAGATATCTATCGATGAGCCCGCGTCGCAGAGGGGGGCTTCCATTGATTAAGAGCCAGACCGTATATGTAGCACCCCCTTGTCAGACATCAAAGGGAGTGGATCCAGGCGGGAAGGGGATGAGGGACCGTTCCCGCGCCCATCGCCTCGGGGCCTCCGAGCACGTTCGCCTTCCCAATGCCCATGCTGCCCCACACACCATCGTGGCCAACTGAAACGCCGCCTCCCTCCTTCCCCCGTTTCCTCCCTCCCTGCGCTCCGACTATTCCTTCCCCTTTCCTTCTGTCTCCCTCATTCATTCCGACGCTTCTTTCTCGCGCCCATTCCCCTCTCTCTCCTCCCCTCCCCTGCGAAGCGTGAGTGCCACAATGGCCGCCCGGCGTGCGACTATCTGCGTCCTGGGTCTGGGTGAGATGGGCCTCATCCACGCACGAAACCTGGCACGCGTGCCCGGCGTGGACCTCTCCGTCGCGTCTTCCCGGCGCCCTCACGCGGCAGCCGTCGCGGCCGATCTGCACGCGCCCACCCACTACGGCTCCTATGAAGAGGCGCTCGCCGCACCCGACGTGGCCGGCGTCGTCATTGCCACCCCCCCAGCCTCCCACCCGGCGCTCATCACCGCGGCGGCGCGGGCGGGCAAGCACATCTTTTCCGAGAAGCCCCTCGGCTATGCCGTTGCCGACATCCTCCCCGCTGCTGCCGCCATCAACGCCGCGGGCATCCGCTTCATGGCCGGCTTTATGCGGCGGTGGGACACCGGCTACGCCGCCGCCGCGGCTACGGTGCGAAGCGGCGACCTGGGCGCGCCGCTCGTTCTGAAATGCACGTCTGGGGACCCGGCGTACCCTGAGAAGTATCAGCGCGAGTCGTCCAACAACGCGATGCTGCTGGACCTGGCGGTGCACGACATTGACCTGGCACGGTGGCTCCTCGGTGGCCGCGTCCGCCGCGTCTTCGCCATCACCGACGCGCTGGTCTACCCGCGGCTCAAGGAGCTGGGCGACGCGGACGTGTGCGTGGCGACGCTTGAAATGGAGGGTGGGGGCCTCGCGACGCTTCACCTGTCGCGGGCGCTCCACTATGGCTACAACGTCACGTCCGAGCTGGTCTGTGCGCGGGGCACACTGGCAGTGGGGGAACTCAAGGAGACGCCCCTGGTGACCATCACAGGAGCGGGGGCCACCACGGACGTAGCGCCCGCTTTTCCCGAACGTTTCCGCACGGCGTTTGCTGCCGAAATGGACGCCTTTGCCGCGCTCGTTACCGCAGCCGACGGTACGCCGCCCGCGGCCGCCGCTGACAGTGTCGGTGCGCCTGGGCAGTTTCCGTCGCTCGCCGACGGCATTGAAGCGACGGCCGTGGCAGAGGCGCTGGTGGCGAGCTCGCGCAAGGGCGTCCCCGTCGACGTGGTCTACCCGTGAAGAGGATGGGAGAAAGCGAGCGCCGGGCTAGGAAGGGGTCAGGAATCATAGCGAGCGAGGGGTGGTGGGCGGCGCCATCAGAAGCGGCGATGGCGCTGGTTAAGGCGGAAGGGGTGGTCCGCGAGGGGTTGGCCCCCGGCGCCGAGCGACACAGCCCAGCCGTAGAAGCCTGAGCAGGTCATCCTGCCACCCGCCAACACCTGCTCGTCTGACCCAAAAGCGCACGAGGTTGAGGCCCGTCTATTAGCGAAGCTCCGAAGTGAAGCAGCAACGCTTGTTATCGCGCTTACACCAATTGATTGGTCCACGTATTTGCATTATCAAATTGCTCCCAGCCACACGTTGCACCTGTATGGCTCGAGTGGAACGATGCGGCGATCCGTCGGTCTTGTCCAGCTGCCAGCGGCCCTCTTCAGGGTTGCCTTGTGGTGCCCGCTCGCTTCGGGAGGGCGGAGGGCCTGGTCGGGGAGGGGGAAGGGGGACTCGGGGCGGGGGGTCACCCGCTGTGCCTGGGGGGTGCTTACGGCCGGAGTAGGGGCGGCTGCTGCGGGGGGGAGGGGGCGGCGGCTGCCTGGCGTTAGGCGGCTGCGTTCATGCGGGGTGTGGCCGCTGCCGGGTGGGGGGGGCGGCCGCGGCCGTGAGTGCGGCGGCTGAGGCCGGGTGTGGGGCGGCCTCTTCCGGGGAGGGGGATTCCACAGGCGGCTAGCGGTGGGAGCGGGCGGCCGCCGCACGGTGGTTTGGGCGGCGGCAGCTGAGGGGGGGGCGGCTGCTGCCCGAGGGAGAGCGGCCGCTGATGGGGGTGGGGCGACCACTGGCGACTGGGGGAGAGGGTCGGGTGGTTGCTGCCTGTAGGGGGGCTGCGGTTGCGGGCGGCTTGGGGCATTTGGTGGGCGACCAGTGCTGGGTGGGCGGTGGCTGCTGCTTGGGGCGGGGAGGCCGCTGTTGGTCGGGGGCGGGGCGTTGGCGGCCGCTGCGTGAGGTGGGGCGGCTGCGGCCGGGGGGTGGGGGGGGGCGAGTACCGCCGCCGAGGGTGTTTTAGGGCGGCGCGGGCCGGCGGTCGCTGCCGGGGGGGGGGCGGCTGTGGTCGCGGGGGGGGTTTGGCTGCTGCCGGGGGGTGGGTGGCCGCCACCTCGGGTAGCGGCTGCTGGAAGCGGTGGGTTTGCCCCGGTTCGTTCGAGGTAGGGGGCGGCTGTGGCTGGGTGAATAGCGGCGGGGGGCGGAGCGGGGCGGCGCGGGGGGACTGCTACAGTAGTGGGGGGGGCGGCCCGGCCGCGCCTCTGGGAACGTTGGCGACCGGTGGGCTATGACCAGTAGGGGCATTGTACTGGAGTAACCGCCGAGAGACGTATGCACCAAGCAGGCAGAAAAAAAAGAGGAAAAAAAACAAAACTGCTGACCACACCGCTGTGTTGTGCTTCTGGTTGCGAGCCGGTCCGTGAAGCTCCACGTGGCCCCTGCCACATGATCTCCTTGAGGAGGGCGTTGGGTATTTCGCACTTGGGAGTTCATTACAGCCACACTAATGACGAACTCCTGCTCTGTATGCAAAGCTTTGCTATCAGCCCCCTCTCTTCCTGGGGGGGGCTTCCATTGTCGCGGCCCCATCAAGGCCCATCGTCACAAAGGACCTTTTTTCCATCGTGGCCTCATCGCAGGCCTGCGATGGGCATCGAGAATCGTGGAGACGGCTCGTTGGGGCGTCGTTGGGGCTCAACGCGGCCACATCGTGCCGTCGCTGCGACGTCTTTCGGAGATGGGAAGGCCGGGCGCGAATGCCCACCCGATGCTCACCGACTCGCCACCAAATCTCGTCCGGCGCAACCTCCCAACCCATTCGACGCTCTCATTGGTGGCGTCGTGCTGTCAGACCAGCTCCTGTGCGTGACCAAGTCACTAGATCCCTTTTGGCCGACGGTGGTGCCTCAGCCGTGGACGCTAGAGCCACAACGCGCTGGGCAGCTGAAGCGGCACCTGCCGACGCCGGCCGACGGCGACACCAGTGCTCGTCTACGTTCCTCATCCTCGCCAAGCACATCTCCATCCCGTTCACGAGTGAGGGCACACTCGTTCACGGCCTGGTAAGTGACCTCTTTGTCAGTGATTGCGCTTGCGTCTGTCTCATCCTTTGTGGGCACACCGGTGCTGGGCGCGACTGGGAGCGTTCAAGAGCACCGATAGCATTGTGGAGCGCCACGCCGTCGCTCACAGACAATAACAACGCTGTCCGCCCCGCACGTACTGCGTGCACTATCTGTCTTCTTTGGCTTCCATGTTCTCTGCAGACAGGCAGTCTCGCTCAGTACGGCGGGGTCCAAGGTGACGCTGGCTGACGTGAACGCCCTTGTGGGTGCCTGGTGGCCTTCGGTCACGCGACGGCGGGCGGCAAGACTCTGCGATCTTGTGCGTGAGGGTGCGCGTGTGTGAGGCCCCTGGGCGGCGAGAAGGTTGACATCACCAACAATGAGGGGAGAAGGCGGTGGGCGTTAGTGGCTCTTGTGCCCCTGTATCGCGATGCGCATGCGTTGAGCTGTTTGTGCGTCTGTTGCCGTGGGAGTGTCACGGAGCGGTCGTGCGCTCGACTTGGTAAAAGCAAAAGAATGATGCTCTGGACTCGCGTGTGCCCTCCATGATGCCCTTATCTACGCCCACGGAAAAAACGAGTTGACAAAGAACCTCATCTCTCGGTGCCTCTCCATTGTAGCGTCGTGTCCAGGAAGGTCAGCATCCAGGCCTCGTCTCTTGACCAGCTCCTCGAAGTCCGGGACAACGTGCACCAGCCGACGAATGCGGCTGGTGGGCACAATCTGCACCAACCAGTCACCGCCGTCGCTCCGAGGCGCCGCCCACCGCAGGCGCGTGCAAGAGCGGGCGGCGAGAGGGCATCCAGGAGTCGGTGGCACCGGTTCCCACAAGCACACAGCCGCCATGTCTTGCTGCGCTTGACGGAATAGGAGGCGAACTTCCCCAACCAGCATGTCCCCAGCCGACCGGCGGTAAGCGTCCGCATCGATCAGTACAGCGTCATACCATGGCTTGGAGATGAAAGAGGGGGTGGCGCGCACTATTTGCGAAAGCATGCTCCCGCAATCCAGCCTTGCAGCAATCCGCAAACTGTTGCGAACCGGCAGCGTAGTCGTGCCCGGTAAGCCTAAGAGGGTACCAAGGCCGGAGAGAGCAGGGCGTCGAGACAGCACCGACACAGTCTGTCGTGGAAGCGTGCGCGCAAAGTGGTTAACCGCGTTGCTGTTGCTGCCCGCTGCACTGCTATCAGCGGCACTCGGTCCGTCGGTTGGAGACTCTGGCGCACCCACAGACGAGTCTGTTGGTGCCAACCGCACAGCCGGCAACGCTGTCTCCATGTTGTCGTCGATGGTGTTGATACGCCTGAGTACCTCGCGTGACCCCTGTGCCTGCCTGACCATCTGCTGCGTGTAGCTGGCCAACGTCTTGTTCGTGCGGCGATAAAACACCTTATCCTCCTTGTGCTGCGCCTCGTTGCCACACGTGTTCGCGTTTTGCAGGTTGCCGTGCATGTTAATTGCATCCATTACGTGGCGCAGCAGCTTGTGCACCTTCAGAGTGTGCACGACCCCCAAGATTGGCGTGACAATCTTGAGGACGAAGTGCTCTGCTTGCCGGGAGATGTCGTGGGCGCCGTCCAAGGTGAGGGGAACAGAGGCAGTGGATGTCACCCACCCGGCAATGCGCGCGTATAGTACCGCATACTCAGAGAACATGGCGGTGACAGCGACGTGCAGGGGGGTGGCGCCAAAACAGGCGCGGTAGGCCGTCCAATCGAACGAAAAGCTCGGCGGCAGGTCGCAGTCGTCGTCGTTGTCGTCGATCCCGAACAAGCCGGTGTTGAAGCTTGGCCTCGTCGCCTGCTGGCGGCAGGTCCGAACCCGTGCAGTACCAGCGCCGGCCCTGCGTGAAGCTGCCGCCCTGGACTGCACTCGTCGGCGAGTCTGCGCGGCCGTGGGGGTCGGAGGTTGGGCGGGATGCCGTCGCCCGACCCCGTACAGACCTTCCGTGGCAAAAGGAAGGATAGCCACCCCTGATCGTTGCTGCGCGCCGGTAAACGTGGACTGCGGCTTCCCTTCTTCAACCAAGAACCTGCCCAATGCGCAAGAAGTCCAATGATAGTTGGCGGTACAGTCGGAAACGCAACACCACACCACAACCGCTCCCTTCGTCAGTAGCTTGGCCCAGCACGCGGGCACTGTATCGGAACAGTACCGCCCCGGCCGGTAGCGCCAACAGAGGAACGACACCAGAACATAGTAGTAAACCGCCATAAACTTACCCTGGGGCTGATCGAGGCGCGGTACAGCGACGACCCATGTCCGATACGCGCTGGTTGGCAATTCTGTTCGCCGCCGCAAGAGTGCCGCACAGCGGGTAGTGGTTTTTGCACATGTGAGGGTAAACGCGCACCAGCCGATGGACGAGCATGCGCGTGACGCCCAGATCCAGTACCTGACAAAGACCAGCGAAGGGAGATGGCTCACAAAGAACACAATAAGCACAGAGCCACGGCCCGCAAGAGTGTTGGGCACAAAGACGGGCCCACGACACCCTTCCTGCCCACGGAATGGCGGCTGCAAAAGTTCCTCTCTGTACACGAGGCGCCCATACCTAACTTACATGAAGCACGTCAAAACCAATCATCTTGTAGAGTAAAAATGGCAACGTTGATAGGCCGGCGAAGGCAGCTAGAGCGGGTAGTGCACTCCGAGCGCTGGTGCTCGCCTCCAGGTGTAAGCGCCTCTGCGCGTTGCGCTGTTGGTCGTAGTTGCGGGCGGCCTCCAGATGTGCCGTCAACATGCGGACCACATCCCGGTTGAGAGAATTGAGCGCCTCGGGTGTACCTGTGTCGCGCACGCACACATCGCAAGAAGAGCATGGATGCGCGCACTTGCCAGACTTGAGGCAAAGGACAGCCTTCTCCTCGGGGATGTCGCCCAAGTACAGCAAGACACGTACGAACGCCAGGTAAACACGACCACCAATCGTCACCTCGGCACCGTGGTGACTCGCCCCGATGGCAGTGCGGAATGCCAGGTACAGCACACGTTGGAGCACGGCGCTGCGCCGCCGCCGGGCCTTCTCATCTGCTCCCGTTTCTTTCAGCTTTCGTACGACCGGTGTGTACGCCACCGTCAAAAACCGCACGTCATCAGTGATAACATTGACAACGCGCACACGGAGAGGATACAGTTTGTAGGCTGTGGCCCAAAAATAAGCGTGGAGCGGAAGCGGAGACAGTTAGCTACGCGCAATAATCCGAAAGGTGGCAGCGGAGGCGGCCGCGTATTGCAGAAGGAGCCCTTCAAACAGTTACCAGACGGCACATAGCACGGCGAAGGAACTGGCACCAGACTCAACATACCTCCGGACCTCGACTCATGCGTCGCGTCGCTGTAGACGTGCAGACCAGGCACGAAGCTACCAGGCCCGTGCTTGCGCACCACGTCGGCCTCGTTCAACCGAAAAGCATCTCCGTCCATAGGATACTCCCTCTTCGTGGATGGGGGAGCCGGCCGGTCACCGCCGCTCCACAACTGCACACTGCCACTCTCAGCGATCATGCGCATGACGACGTCGAGCACCGGCCGGAAGTACGCCTCAAATACGTCTCCATTCTGCTCCAGCGTGATCTTCCGCCACCCCACCTCAAGCAGCGCCTCGTCAACATCATCACGCACAGCTGTCTTGAACGCATTGGACGACTTAAACACGTCCCGTAGCTTCCGGTGGTGACCCGCGTCAGTCGGCATTCCCGGTTTGGTGCCATACCAATTGTCCAGCAAGTCATACAGGTCTTCCTGCTCGGCCTCAGTCAGTCCCGCGCCTGCCACGCACGTCAGAACAAAGCGTAGGACGGCGCGCAGACGGTACGAGTTGAACAATCCAGGGCGACTTCTTTTGCGCTGCTCAACGATGGGCCGAGACCGCTTCCAGTCTTTCAGCGCCTCAAACGACGCTCTTAGCTCGGCAGACAGAGTCGCATACCGACGGGCTGGTGCACTCTCCTGGCCGCTCTCGATTCCCGTCCGCCTTCGTCGCGCGGGTCGCTCCGCGGCAGGAGCAAGCGTCGCTGTCCTGCTCAGCTCGGCCATCTGACGGTCGACGGCTGCGTCGTAGTCCGCCTCGTCGCGCATGGCAGTGGCCGTCAAGCTAGCTGGCGGGCAAGACGATGAAGCGAAGTCGGGAGTGCCAGCGGGTGACCCCGGCAGTGCTTGCGATGTGGGCAACGGAGTCACTAGTGGCGGTGTGGCAGCACTAGAGACCGCAGCGGACCCGAAAGCAGAACCCGTTGTTGCGTGCTTGCTCTGCATATGCCACGCCATGTGGCACCGGCGAGAGAACGACCGATTACACGCCGAGCACTTGAATGGGTGCATGGTGCTATGTGAAGAGAACAACGGCTGCAGGTGACAGAAAAGCGTGGACATGCAGAAAAAGAAGCCACGGACGAAGATGTCAGCTTCGGCGCTGACCAGCAGTCCACAACCGCGAGCTTGCAATAATATACATGATCACAGCAGTGGCACGTACACTGGGCACTCAAAACGTACCAGATGAGTCCTACGGCTTCACCGAGGTAACTTCGTGACGCACGAGTATCCTGCGATGAGCAGACACCGATGGGATGGTGCGCGAGTCGGCGGAGGGCGTACGATAAGTAGACACAGGGTCGGCCTCCACGGAGGCACACGGCTATAACTCGACCGCGAGCCCATACGGTGGCGCCCGAAAAAAACAGGCACCCCACCAGGAGCCAAGAGAAGAGCGGGAAGCCCCCACGCCAACAGGGCGACTCATCGCGGGCGGGTGCCCAGAGACGCACGAATGCAATAACCCAGCGCCTGACAGCGCCTACGCGCAAGAGGTCGGCCAGTGCGCCGCAGCCAGTACAGAACATGAAAAATGGTCGGAGAGCTCTCAATGGTGACCGCAACGTTCGCGGTGGTAGAGGTCCTGTTAGCAACCACACGGTCCGGGCCCGCATACAGCGCGCCAAGCAAGCTTGCCAGCACGCCAACCCCTGAACCCAGCCAGTCCCACAAAGACACGCGCACGCAGAGCCCCACTGGCTGCCTATCAAACAAAAGCGCGCGCAAACGTGCGGTATGGTGCTCACGTGCGCCACGTACAGAAGAACTCGGCAGCAGCAGCCGACAGCAGGCATCGGCGTGCCCGCCGCTCCTGCTCGAACGTACTGCCTGAGGAAGTCTGTGGAAGCCAGGCAAGACGCGCGCAGAGCACAAGGCCCTCGTTGTCGCCAGACAGTCAGGGACGGCACACAGCGTACGCTTACACGTATCCCGTGACACGCTCAGCGAAGGTCCGTCAGCCCCACCCTAACAAACCCACACCCGTCCGCGTGACGCGCAAACAGCGAGCGGACGTACACACCACGCTCGAAGACAGTCGCCCACCGGCGATCGAGCGGCGTAGGTCCCGTCACTCCCCCCCCAAGCCGCCTTAGGCGGTGGACCCGCAGGCCACACTCAAGCCGGCCCAGGCCACGCGCGCACGTCCGCTGGCAGTTGACAGGCTTGGCCGGAGAACAGCGCTGTCGGCGACTTGGGCAGATGGCGTAGGGGCGGGGGGAGAACGACCGTCGCGTCCAGAGAAGGGCGGTTGAGGGGGGGGAGGTGAGAACTGCTGTGGTTGTCGTGGTTGCAGCCATGCGCGCGTGGCGGCCGTTCATCCTTGGTGCCCAGGTAGAGCGCGCCCAAACGTGCATGCCCAATTCGCTGCACTTCCTTGCCACTGTATTTTCATGTAAATAGTTTCCATCGAAGCGGAATGGTGCCGACAGTCTTCAAACCAGGATCCACAGTGGCACCTGACGGCCGCTGCTTTGGCTCATTTGGCTGATTTCAGCTCGTGGGGCTCACATGTAAGTAGTCCATGGACAACAGCCTGGTGGTCAGTTCTTAAATATATTGCTGAGCGGCGGTCTGGTTCGAGCGGAACCGCCAAGTCAGCAGCCACGCCGACTCGCGCGCCGCGCCGGTCCGCAAGACACGCCCGCGGCGTCGATACCGCCCTCCGCGGAGAGCCCTCTCCGCGGACCCCTCCGCGGTGCTACCAGTCTCTCGACGGGCCACCGCCTGTCGGCAGGGCTCCTCCCTACGCACAACCTATCGCAAGAACAAGCCGGTGCGGCCGCTCAGCTGTCAACTGGCGCCATGATGGTGCGTCATGTGAGCTTGTCGGGACCGCTTGGTGGCTTCGAGCAAGTGTCCACCCGTCTGCAATGGCCCCGCGCATCGGTGGGGTTGAGACACTGCGGGAGCTTCGTGGGCAGGAGGACTATGATGGTGGGCGACTGCCGTCCTCGCACGGCGCACGAGCTCCCTTCTTTGTGCCTCCAGAAGCACGACCTTCGCGATGACTGACCGATCACGCGCCGTTTTTGGATGCACGGTCGAATGGTGGCAAACACGTGCCCGCGCCCGGCGTTTGCTTTGCCGCCTTTTTTGTGAGGCGCGCTGCGCGCGCTCACTCACATCCCCCCCCAGAGGCCATGAGTGCGGTTGACCTTCGAGTACTTGAGCCGGCCGCGTGTGAGGGGAGGGGGGGCCTTTCTGCGACGACCGTGTCGCACTTTCACTGGCGCCCGACACCGTTCCACCCCCTGTTGACCCCGCCACCCGACACCGTCCCACCCCCTGTTGACCCGACTTGGTGAGACGCTGTTCGCGTCGCCGTCTGCTTCGGCGTGTGCTCTGGCCGACCCGCCTTCGTCAGAAGCCCACTGGCGGTGCGATGGACGCGGCGGCTCAGAGGTCGGGGCGCCGCAGCCGTCCACCTCCCGCACGACGTGCTCCTCGGTTGGTTGCTTCGACTCCCAAACGACCGGTAGTGAATAACCCTTTCCTGGAGGCCGGGGCGCCGGCGCCTTCGAGCTACGGGCAGGTTCCTCCCTGGCCCACAACCCCTGGTGAGCAGACTGTGCCCCCCCCCCCGCCGCCGCCTCCCCGCCCGCCCCCCCCTGCGTTTGGGAACGGCGGGCGCGCTGGTCGAGGTGCAGGCATCGCCGCACAGCCTACTCAAGAAGGTCATCCCCCGCTGGGCGTAGGGCTTCCCCTGGCGGGCACGCCCTTGTCTTCGCAGCCGGTCGATGGGCCGTTTCCTCCGCAGTGTGGCAAAAACCACTCGCACACACAGTACCCAAGTTGGGGCGGTGTGCGAGGGCTGCCTCCCGTGTCGGGGGAACCGGAAGAAGTGCAAGTCGCACACACTCTATCCCTGTTGTGGGGCAATCCCCCCACGGACAAACAAGAAGATGGTGTGTGGTCCAACAGTTTCTTGGTCGGGACGGGGACGCAGGGCCAAGCCCCGCTGTCCCTCCCCTTATCCCCCCAGGGTCCACTCAGAATCTCGCCACTCAGAATCTCCCACCCCAGCACCTGCCCACCGGGCCACACGAAAATTCAAGACGATAAATGCAGAAAACCCTCAAATCCAAGTTGGATTTACTACTAAGCTAACTATCCCGAACTTAGGGAATATGGACCCAAATGCAGGGGGAGGAACGGATCAGGCTAGTGGCCTGCCGCCCCTTGCATGGCACGTGTTGCCCCCTACCTGGGGGTCAATACTGCCACACTCCCCTCTCCTCAGTTCCGACCGACCCGGTCGGCCCTGTGAGGGGGTGCGTAAACGCACGTCTCGGCGTTGGGGGGGACGCGACTTGCTGTCCCCCCTTGAGTACGTAACGCGGATGTGGAGGCGGTCACGTTGGCCGCCCCTCTCCTCAAGCTTGCCCACTTGGCAGCTTGCTCTCCTCGGTTCACACCTCACCACCACCACCACTTCTCCTTCACCTTACACGGGGCCACCCCACGCTGGGGAGGCCACCCGTTTACCCACGATCCGAGTCCCCCTCAACTCGAGGCGGGTCTCGTGCCGCGATAGCCAGGACGTCTCTCCCCAACTTGGGGAGAGCCATGGCGACTCCGGGAGTGGAGACGGACTCTCTCGATGAGCGTATGGAGGACACCTCCTACGGTGCAGCGCCTGCCGGGACTTCCGGCGGGGGCTCCGCGATCGCTCCGGGGGGTGGGACTCCCGCGTCACCCGGCTTTGGGTTGACGGCAGGATCTCCCCCGGAGGCGGGACAAGTTGTCCCGCGTGAGGCCTTGGGGCGGTGGTTTTACCCCGCTTGGCCTCTGTATGAGGAGGGGTTGACTGTTCTTCGCTGTGGCCGACTCGGCGCAGCGATGGGTCGGGTATGGGACCGCCTACGGGAGAAGTATCCCCGTAGGGTCGGGTTCCCTGCCGGCTTCAGGACGGACCAGTTTGCCTTCCTGGACGACGAGGAGGTCGAGGACGTGCAGCGGGCCAAGGCCATGGTGGACCGCGGGGGAACTATCCCGGGTCCCGGCGACTTGCCGATCTTCACTTGGGACGCGGTGGCAACTCGCCCCCCGTACCTTCACGAGGCCGATCCGCACACTCATCACTTTGATGTGCGGATGGAGAAGGACTTCCGGCGAGGTCCCTACTTGGTGACCTCGGCTCAACTTGAGTTTCCTCAGCAGTCTGCTGCCAGTAAGGAGCAATACTACCCGAAGAAGCCCGAGTGGTGGCCTCAAGTTGAGGTCCCCTACGGGTTCCCGGCATTGTTGCCACGGTTGCTTGACCACTTCGGCTCCGTCATGTTGACGGATGGCCCTGATCATCTGGTGTGGGCCATGTTGGCCACCCAGTGGCTCCTCGAGGTCATGTCGACCTGGGTGTCATGTGTTCAGCGGCGGGGGATGCTCTGGCATCTCCCCCTCCGGCTCATCCAGGGTTTGGAACAGCTCACCCCTCAGCTAGTTGCTGAGGGGTGCTCGTCAGGACAACTCACTCTACTTGAGGAGATGCTCCGCCTCCACAAGTTTATCGAGTGGGAGAGCATTGAGCACAAGTTGCGCCGCCCCACTCGGGGGCCCAAGGACGATGGCGCACTTCGCCAGTTCGTGTGGGTCGCTCGTGAACTTCACGACGGCCGTGTGGTCCTACGAGAGGGGTTGGGCATCGGGGACTACCCGTATGCCCCGGGGGTGGATCGTCACACTGCGCCACCCCCGGACAAGCCCATAGTTATGGCTGTGCCCTCATATGATGACCATATGACTCAACCTACTGCGGGAGCCCCAAGTCGGGGTCGCAGTTACACCCGGGTACCGCCACCTCGGCGTGCCCCTCCGCTTCCTCCTGTTCCTTTCCAGCCTCACGGGAACATCCCGATCAGCGTGGCCGTGGAGTCATCCACACCGGTGTCTCCCAACTTGGGGGCCACCCTCCTGACGGTATACCCCAAGTTGGTGTTACCGCCCACGCCTCTAACCTCAGAGATGATGATCACCACGTTGGTGCGCACCATTTCCTGGTTGGCCGCGTCGACCGCAACCCTCCAAAGTTCCGAGACTCCTCAACTTGAGGAGCGCGTTCGTACTGCAGTGGCGACCGCGAGTTGCGAGTCGGTGGCGGAGTTTATGACGGCCGAGTTGGCTCGCATTGGGGCTATTATGCCCCAGCCAACCCCACTTGGGCGTGGCAAGCGTCGTGCGAGCCGGGCATACTCGCCTCCTCGCCGTCGTCGCCGTCACTCGCGGCGCTCTCCCTCCGTGTCGGAAGACGAGTTGTCTTACTCCGTCTCGGAGTCCTCTACCCCATCGGAGACGGAGTCTGTCCAGCGTCTGCGTCGCAAACTTGCGCGCAAGACCAGGCAGAAGAGTAGCCACGGTCGGCGCCACTTGCGCGACCGTGAGGGGCGCGACGGTTCCGACTTGGAGCCGCCGCCCCTTCCAACGAGTGGAGACCGTTATCGGCGTGGGTCTCGCCGCTCGCCTCCACGTGAGGGCGAGGGCCGTGGAGTGGGAGAGTCTAGCATGCGTGCCTAGTTGGCAGCTGCCTTTGTTGTGAGAGTGTGAGGGTTAGGGCTGTAGTTTAAAGCCACTCTGCGTACCACTTCGACTTGAAGCACTCTCTTGGCACTGTTGCTCGGCCTTCCCTCACGTTGAGGGAGGGCTGTTAGGGTCTATCTCGTTCCGGGCACAGTACGCCCGGACCTTCTCAGCAGGAAGGTCCTCCACATACTCCCACGTATCGTCCTTGGCTTTGTAGCCAAACCAACGCACCCTCAACATGAGGCGGTCAGTATCCTCATCCCAGCCGTGGTCGATGAACTTGTCGAACACGTACTCCTGCGGGCCCTGTTTGGCTGCAGGCAGCGAGGGCAGGCGCCACGTTTTCAAGGCACGCGCCCAAGCTGGGTCGCCTGCAGGCGGTGGTGCAACTTTGACCACGTCCTGTCCGTTCACTGTGCGGACCCCATCGTCACTTTCGATGGTGAAGCGCCGCCCATCAGTACGAAGGACCTGGTACGGCCCCTTCGTCTGGAACACCAACTTACCCCCAGTTGGGGTGTGTGAGTGGACCAATACCCAGTCACCCTGCTCGGGGACATGCTTGGCGTTGCGCACCTTTTTGTCAAAGGTACGCTTGTAGCGCTTTTGTGCTTTGTCCATCTCAGCCCTGACTTTAGGGATGAGGTTTTCAAGCCTAGCAGCGAACTCCGCCTTACTCTCAGTAGGAGTGGGCGTACTGCCACCATCCTCCCTAGTTGGGAGCGGCCGCCGCACGGCAATAGACCGCACGCGACGGGGGGTCACAAAAGCGAGGGGTACTTCCCCGGTAGATGAGTGAACCTGCGAATTGTAGGCAGTGGTCAGAATAGAAATGTATTGGTCCCACGTCTTCACGTGCTCACTCACATAATGGCGCAGCTGCCTAACAATAGTTTTGTTGAAGCGCTCCACCTGCCCATTAGTTTGTGGGTGGTAGGGGGTGGCATAGTTTGCCTTAACCCCCAACATATCCAGCACTCCTTGAAACAGTACAGACGCAAATTGCGGTCCATTGTCCGATAGTGTACTATCCGGAATGCCATACGCGGCAACCCAGTGATCTAGGAAGGCTGACACGACCGACATGGCCGTGATCTCTGCCAGTGGGATCGCTCGCGTAAGTTTCGTGAAGCGGTCACAGATGACCAGGAGGTACTGGTTGCCCTCCTCGGTCACTGGCAGTGGCCCAAGGATGTCCATCGCCAACGCGGCGAAGGGCTCCTTGGCCGGGAACAATAGCATAGCCGTAGTAGGCCGCCGTTCCATCAGACGGTTCTGTGCACAACTTGTGCAGGCAGCCACCCAACTGTAGATGTCCACCACCATGGACGGCCAGTAGTACCTGGTCCTCAGGGTCTGGTACAGTTTACTAGACCCCAGGTGTCCACCCGTGGGAGCGTTATGCTCCCTCTCAAGGATACTGTCCTTGAGGGATGCGGGGACGACAAGTTGTTCGGTCCCCTGGAATACCCCCCTCCTCATGAGGAGGCCATCGTCTCCCAGGAAGAACCGCGTCTCCGCCACTGTATCCAGGGTATCCCTCTGCGACTTGCAGAAGGGATCCTCGGCCTGGGCCTTCACTACTTCGTCCAGGGACAGGGGCAAGTACTTCTTGTTCCCTGGCGCCTCGGGATTCAACGCCTGACCCGAGCGCGTGACTACCCCCACGATGGGGATGTCCTCATCGACTGGGGTGGTGTCCAGTCCCTCGGTAGGTACCCGAGAGAGGCCGTCGGCAAGGGCATGTTGCCTGCCAGGTCGGTACTCAATATCAAAGTTGAAGGGTGCAAGTCGCACCCTCCACCGGTTGAGACGAGTGTTCGTACAGTCCGTCTTGAAGATGAACTGCAACGCGCGGTGGTCGCAGCGGATGAGGAACTTCTCACCCTCTAGGTAGTGACGAAGTGACGTCACCGCCCATACCACTGCGAGTCCTTCCAACTCGGTGACTCCGTAGTTCTTCTCGGCCGAGTTTAGCCCCTTGCTGAAGTATCCCACCGGCAAGTACTCCTTGTCCGGCTGTTGCTGAAGCAACACACAACCAAGTTGGTCGTAGCTAGCGTCCACATCCAGGATGTAGTGGCCTCCCAACCTGGGAATAGCCAGGATAGGGGGCTTCAGCAGAAGGTCCCGAAGAGTCTCAAAGGATTCCTGCTCCACCCGACTTGGGGGAGGCAGGTTCTTCGGTAGCGTTGAGCTCACTAACTCATTCAACGGCTTCGCCACTTTGGCGAAGCCCTTAGTGAAACGTCGGTACACGTTACACATCCCGAGGAAGCTCCTCATCTGGGTCTGGGTCCGGGGGTACTGAGCCTTGCGGATGGCCCTCAAGTTTTTCTCGTTGACACTGAGACGCCCCGGACGGACAACATGTCCCAAGTACTCCACCTCTTGAGTGAAGAGGTGGCACTTACTCGCCTTCAGTGACACTCCGGCGTCAGCAAGTAGCTTGAACACCTGGCCAAGATGGCCAATGTGTTCCTCCGGACTTCGGGAGAACACAATGATATCGTCTAGGTACACGAGACAGATCTGCCACCGTACTCCGGCCAGAATCATGTCCATAGCGCGCTGGAAAGTTGCCGGCGCGTTACACAGGCCAAACGGTAGGCGCTTGCACTGGTAGGTACCACAGTGACAGGTAAAGGTAGTTTTATGCCTGTCCTCCGGGGCAATGGGAATTTGCCAGTACCCCGCGTTACAGTCCAGGGTAGAGAACACGTTTGCCTCCCCCAGAGAGTCCAGACAGTCATCCATCCGAGGTAGGGGATAACTATCCTTCACCGTGCTCTCGTTGAGCTTACGGTAGTCGATACAGAACCGGGGGGTCCCATCAACTTTGGGGACGATCACCACCGGACTCGCCCACTCGGCGTTGCTGGCCTCGATCACATCGAGGGCCTCCATGCGAGCAACTTGCTCCTTAACGAGGGCCCTTGAACGGGGTCCCCCCCTATACGGTTGTTGGCGTATAGGGGGCGCACCGGGTTTCAACTCGATCCGGTGTTGGGTAGCTCTCATGAGTCCCAATTGACCATCCCACAACTTGTGATATTGGTCCAAGAGGCGTTCAACTTGAACCCTCAACCTGGGTGGAACACCCTCCATGTTTACCTGGGGCCGAGGAGAGGCGGCCGACTTGGCTTGATGCTTCTCCTTTCCGGACTGCGGGTCGCTACTTGCGCCCGCGCTGAGGGTGACCGCTACTACCGGTCCCTCGTGTTGGTCGATATAGCCGAACTTGGCCCCCGACTTGAAGAACTTGGGCGACGAGCTCAGGTTCATCACCTGGATCCTCCACGGGACTCCGGCTTTGGAGTCCATCGTGCCAAGGGCAACATGCACTTGGTGCTTGCGAGCAAGACGGGGGTTAGGGTGCACCAACCCGTTCCCCGCATAATCAGTTACAACATCCACGTGCGCCACCGAGTTGGGGGGCAACATGACTTTACGGGCTAAACGCAGAGTAGCAGTAAACCCTTCCCTCACAGAACAAACAGGCTTCGACTGTGAAACTGTCACAGGAGCCACAGACTTTCCCTTACCAAGGATGGGGATAGTCTCCCCATTCATCAACTTGACCCAGTACTCAGGGCCACAAATCAAAGGCACTTGTGTTACGACATAAGGGGTACCCAGAAGCAGGGGTACCGATATATTCTCAACTACACCATAGGTCACGTCGACCTCATGGGTCCCCAACCGAGTTGGTAGGGTCACGGCACCAACGATGGGAAGTACCCCACCATTGATATCGATCAGATGGTCAGCTTTAGACTTCCAGCGTTGGAGCCTCATCCCCTTTGGTAATAGCGACTTGCGTATCAAGGAGGCTCCTGACCCGGTATCAAGTACGATACGGGCACAACAGGCGCGGCCGGGGGCAAGTTGCACCCGTCCAGCCACCTGGAAGTTCTCACCCGTCAGCACCGCGATGACCCGACGTGGGTTTACGTTCTTGGGAAGTCCCACCCGAGGTGGGCGGACTCCCTTAGGTCGCCGCAGTATCCGACACGGTTGGTTCGTCCTCTTGGCCCACTTGGCCGAGGCTGCCGTTGTGAGCTTCGGACGACCAGCTCCAACGGTCATTCGTTTCCCGCCGACTTGGCGTCCGAATCTGAGGGCGAAGGGGACGACGACGAGTCCGAGGACGACGTGTCCGCCCCCTCCGTCGAGGGTGTGGCGATCGCCACCACTGGTCGAGACCCACCCTCGCGGCGTGAACGCACTTCGTTCGTAGCCGACTTCTTACTCGCATTCCTAACAAGCTGTTGGATGCGTTTACTCAACTTGGGGCAATCATATGCCCAGTGACCATCGGAGTTGCAGTTCCAACACCGATGATCAGTTCCCGGAGGGGTCTTCCCAACTGGGGAAGACGACGAGGTACCTTGGGAAGTTCCCACGGCAGCTACCACCCTCTCCTTGCGGATTCGGCGTGCCTCTCGCAACTCTCTGGCCTGGCGCGCCTCTTCCCGTTCCTTGGCCAACTCGGCCTGACGCTCCTGGCGTTGTTCCTCCCGCAACTTGCGGTAGGCCTCGCCTCTGCGGTAGGCGAACCTAGCCAACTCGGCCAGGGTCGCCCGGGCAGTGTTATGCTCCCGGGTCTCCATCCGGACTGACCAGTGGAGTCCTTCCACAAACCGACTCTTCACCACAGCTTGTGGATGAAGAAACCCACAAAGATTGTTGAGCTTACGGACTCGCTCCGCAAAGGACAACTCGTCCTCCGCCTCTTCCTGATGGGCTTGCGTAAACTCCTCGACTTGAGAAGCCAACGCCGCTTCATCAACCATGGCCCTCAACAACCAGTTGACGAGCTCCAAATAGGACGTCACCTCCCCAGCGCCTCCACTTGAGGAGCTGGGCATGACGGACATAAGTTCTGTCCGCAGGTCTCCCTTCGTAAACTCCTGTAGCATGTAAAAAGCCATGCCTTCACTTATGGCATTGTCGTCACAGGCTTTTGTGAAACGACGTAGGAACTCAAAGACACGGAGGGGGGGAGTTCCATCCCACTCCGCTTTGTGCCCAAAAGAGTGAAGTGCATTCTTCTTGGCACGGCCCATGGCTCGGGCCTGGTCAGGACCATACGCCACCGACTTGTTGTGGAGGGCGTAGGTCTCACAGTCAAAGATCCTCTGGTAGACCGGGTTGGCTACCTGGATCTTGGGCGGCACCTCACGTTGAGGGAACAGCCGCTGTGGCACTGGGGTAAGTCCACCCTCAGTGCCTGTAGTCTGGTACGGCGAGCTTGGTGTAGCCGCCGGCGTTTCCGAGGGGAACTCCCCCGTGAAGGGCGTACGCCCCACCGCGTATGGTGTGGCTCCCTCGTTGGGAGTCACAGGTGTCGCCCCCAGTTCGGGGCGACCCGAGATAGGCGTGGGGAGGGATTCCCCCTGCGCCTGTGGGCTCGAAAGCCCCAATCCGGTCTGGACATTCAGGCCATCTGGCAAACTCGCTACAATCTGATTCAGAATAGTATTCGTCATCGTGACCACCAGGTCCGGCAAAGTCTGCCGCAACACATTGGTCGCCTCCCGACGGACAGTTTCCGCGAGGAGTGGATTGACGACTCCAGTTGAGTCTCGGTCCGCCTCCGGGAGTCCACCTGAGGGGTAACCACGTTCCTCAGGGGTCTCAACCGGGGGCATGGGCGCGAGCCCATCGCCGACCAACGGAGGTCCGCCGTCCTCCGAAAGCCTAGTTGGCGATGGCTCCATGCCAAAGTTGGCTCCAACCCGAGTGGAACTCGCGGGGACAGTCCTCACCCCTTGGGACGTTCCCGTTGAGTATACCACGCGGTGGCCAGACTTCGGCCCACCCACGTCAGAAGTGTCACCCGAGTGAACTCCCGACTGAGTCGGGGTGGCCTGTTGCCCGCCCGCACTTCCAGTCCTGCTGGCTTGAGGGACCTCTAGTCATTCTGCGACCCCAGGTAAACCCACCTGTGTCTCACCAGTATTCAAAGGCACTGAAGTACGTGCGTCACCCGTGTACTCCCCGGACGACGGGGGGTCCGAGCTAGCCATGTTGGCTAACGATCCGTATGACACGGTCCAAGTCCACCGTTCCTCTGAGACAGAGGGCCCCCTACACCCGGGTGCACCCGGAGGTAAAGTTTACCTCTGTCCCCTGCTGCTCCACCAAATGTGGCAAAAACCACTCGCACACACAGTACCCAAGTTGGGGCGGTGTGCGAGGGCTGCCTCCCGTGTCGGGGGAACCGGAAGAAGTGCAAGTCGCACACACTCTATCCCTGTTGTGGGGCAATCCCCCCACGGACAAACAAGAAGATGGTGTGTGGTCCAACAGTTTCTTGGTCGGGACGGGGACGCAGGGCCAAGCCCCGCTGTCCCTCCCCTTATCCCCCCAGGGTCCACTCAGAATCTCGCCACTCAGAATCTCCCACCCCAGCACCTGCCCACCGGGCCACACGAAAATTCAAGACGATAAATGCAGAAAACCCTCAAATCCAAGTTGGATTTACTACTAAGCTAACTATCCCGAACTTAGGGAATATGGACCCAAATGCAGGGGGAGGAACGGATCAGGCTAGTGGCCTGCCGCCCCTTGCATGGCACGTGTTGCCCCCTACCTGGGGGTCAATACTGCCACACGCAGGATGCGCTCGCTGGCCCGCTGCCTCAGACTGGCCCAGCGGAGTACTCCGTGCCATCCTCGTTTGGGCCTGCCTCGTCGTCTTCGCCCTATGAGTTTTTGGCCCGCCCACTGTACCCGTTGCCAGCTGGCCCGCGGTCCTCCCAAGCTGATGTATCAACTTCATCGGGGCTGGGCTTGCTTCAAACTCCAGTGCCATCGTCGGCGCCTGCTATCCGCCGCCTGCCGCCGTCTCAGGCTTCTGCTTCGGCAGGCGCGCCGCCTGTTGGACCGCCGTCTTCGGTACCGTCACTCGTGGGGCTGTCGTCTCTGGACTCCGTCACGAAAGAACTGGTGGGCCCATTGCCGACTGCCGCTGGCCGCCCAACCATCGTGTCGCGGACGGTGGATGACATCGCCGGCAGGGCTGCTGAACGTGCGCCCCGGAAAGCGTCGGCGGAGGCACTGCCTGCGAGCGGCCCCGCCGACGCAACGTCAGCCGCTTTGGTACCTGACATGAAGCAGATGGCGTCCACATTGACAGCTATCTACGACTCCTTCGCAGCGGTGCCCGTGAAGCTGTTCAACCTGACGGACGCTGTGTCAAGTGCGAACGCAAAGCTCGAGTCGCACGGTCAGGCGATCGCGAATTTGGGGTCGCTGGTCAGTGGTCTTCAGACTTCTGTGAACTCACTTAAGAGCAGCGTGCTGAAACGCTTGCCGGCAGGGACTGCTGCAAACGACGGGAGCGACGCCGAAGAGGAGGACACCAGCGCTGCTCTCTTGTTCAGCGACGAGGAGCCGAAAGAGCCCACGGAGGCATCCAAGGTTCGTCGTGTCGGTATCCATGCGGCTGATGTCAAGACGTTGTCGCTGCAGAAGGCATTCGTGAAGCAAGCCCAGGCTAAGGCGGACGCGCGTGTGCTGGAGATGAACAGCATGATTGCGATCCGCCGAGTGCTCAACGACACCTTGACTGTGTCGTTGTCGTCAGCGACGACAGCGGCCGCTGTGTACCGCGACAACGAAGCGTTTGCTGACTTGATACTGGAGTCGACTAAGCAGCACATGGGCAGCACGGACGCGGAGGCCAGAGCGTTCTTGAAGAGCACGATCAGTCAGCCGATGAAGCATAGGGGCGGGGCGGTCTACGACGGGTCGCCCTCTCTTGCCAGTTCTTCCAGCAGCGACGACACGAAGGCCATTCTGGGTGAAAAGCTTAAGGCCACGCCTGTGGCTGTCCGCGCCATCGTCCCCCTGCAAGCAGTACAGCCGCACCTCATCGAGGCCATCAAGAAGCGTGTTATCGTCGCTTTCTGTCGCCATGTCGGCCTGCCTGTTAGCAAGCTCACTTTGATGAAGGCGCTGGAGTGGATGTCCAAGCTCGAGTACACCAAGTCAGATGACGGACAGAAGGCGTTGTGTGCCGGCGTTGTCGTCATGTACAAGTACCTGGGAGCCACTGACCGTGTCCAGGCGGGGGGCGTCGGCAGTGGCAAGGTCGTGTCTATGTCGATTGGGCATTACGCGCTGGCTCTCTGCGTCGTGCGCCACTTCCTTGAGGCTGCAGTGAGCAGGGCCTGCAACAAGTCCACGCGCCGCACGGGCGCGGAGCCTGGCATGTACGTGCGTTGGCGCACGTCGCTGCAGAGGGTTGACAAGTTCTTGCTTTCAGACGGTGAAGCGCACAACGGCATCATCCTCGTTGACGGCCCGGACCAGAACCGTGCCGTGCTGCACTCGTCAGATGACGACATGGTGAATCGTCTCTACAAGATCCAGACAGATGATGACGAGCGCTATGAACGTCTACTGCAGCGGTTCAAAGCTGAGACGCTGACGCGGCTGACGCAGGCAGCCGCGACGGACGGCGACGTACCTGGGGTACTGGGAGGGCGCCAGTAGCAGCCAAGGCGGGTGCATGCACTGTCGCAGGCCGTGCGCAAGAGCTGGCGGCCGACGCGGTGCTGTGGAGGGGATTGCTTGCGGTGGTCGGGGCCGCGGGCATTGGGTGGCTGATATTCATGGTCGGGGTCCTCCCAGGCGGGGGAGTGAGGTGAAGGTGGAGAGACGATTTTGTTGACGCGTTGGGTGCATGAGTGCTTTTTGGTGTGTGTGACGAGACTTTTTTGTGACCTCTGTCGTCTTGGAGGGGGAGCGGAGCGCGAGTCATGGTGGTCGCAGTCGTGGTGGTCGTGCCTCTCCCAGTCGCGCTGGTGCTGGTGCCGCAGGTGGGCACGGCCGTGGTGGCGCTGGACGGGGTGCGGGCGGCGGCCGCGTGCGTCGCCGGCGCGGTGCGGGCGGTGGCCGCGTGCGTCGCCGGCATGGTGTGGGTGGTGGCCACGTGCGTCGCCGGCAGGGTGCTGCTGGTGGCGCTGGTGGCCACGGCCATGGTGGTGCTGGACGGGGTAAGGGCGGCGGCCGCGTGCATCGCCGGAGCGGTGCTGCTGGTGGCGCTGGTGGCCACGGCCATGGTGGTGCTGGACGGGGTGTGGGCAGCGGCCGCGTGCGTCGCCGGCGCGGTGCTGCTGGTGGCGCTGGTGGCCACGGCCATGGTGGTGCTGGACGTGGTGTGGGCGGTGGCCGCGTGCGTCGCGGGCGTGGGGTGGGCGGTGGCCGCGTGCGTCGCCGGCGCGGTGTGGGCGGTGGCCGCGTGCGTCGCAGGCGGGGTGCTGCCGGTGGCGCTGGTGGCCACCGCCATGGTGGTGCTGGACGGGGTATGGGCGGCGGCCGCGTGCATCGCCGAAGCGGTGCTGCTGGTGGCGCTGGTGGCCACGGCTATGGTGGTGTTGGACGGGGTGTGGGCAGCGGCCGCGTGCGTCGCCGGCGCGGTGCTGCTGGTGGCGCTGGTGGCCACGGCCATGGTGGTGCTGGACGGGGTGTGGGCGGTGGCCGCGTGCGTCGCCGGCGCGGTGCGGGCGGTGGCCGCGTGCGTCGCCGGCGTGGTGTGGGCGGTGGCCGCGTGCGTCGCCGGCGGGGTGCTGCTGGTGGCGCTGGTGGCCACGGCCATGGCGGTGCTGGACGGGGTATGGGCGGCGGCCGCGTGCGTCGCCGGCGCGGTGTGGGCGGTGGCCGCGTGCGTCGCCGGCGGGGTGCTGCTGGTGGCGCTGGTGGCCACGGCCATGGTGGTGCTGGACGGGGTGTGGGCGGTGGCCGCGTGCGTCGCCGGCGCGGTGTGGGCGGTGGCCGCGTGCGTCGCCGGCGGGGTGCTGCTGGTGGCGCTGGTGGCCACGGCCATGTTGGTGCTGGACGGGGTGCGGGCGGCGGCCGCGTGCGTCGCCGGCCCGGTGCTGCTTGTGGCGCTGGTTTTCACGGCCGTGGTGGTGCTGGACGGTGTGTGGGTGGGGGGATGCAGCTGCTGGCGGTGATGGGCCACGGCACTATCGCGTCCGTGTTTGTGGGCTCGCGCTTGCCGGCACTGGTCGCTTGTTTTTTTGCTATCGTCGTCGTTTGTTCTCACGCTTGCTTGGTCTTCTGCGTAGACGCCGTGATGTTGTGCTTGCTTATCGTGTTGGTAAGCAGGGCGAGCCACGGCGTACGCCGCGTTGGTAGATTTTGTAGTAGCGACCCCATGGTCCGGCGATAGCTTGCATGATTGTGTGTCTTCTTCGCGGTCCAGTGCACCAGTGCTCCCTAACTATGGCACACTCGTGGGCTCCTCGGCAAGCCTGTCACCGTCGAAGCCGTGCGGCGCAGGCGCAGCCGCTGATCATGCGCGCCGGCTGGTGAGGGCGGCGAAGGGGAGAACCGGTCCCCAGGCAGCAACCAGGCGTGCAGTCGGGACCGGGACGACGGTGCGATCCGGCAGCAGCTGCACTCGGGCGTCGTGCTGTAAGTAATACGGCAGCTCCCTTGGGAGATTTGGAGATATTTCTCCCATCTCGTCGTTGGGGGGGCCCCGCTTGGCCCATCGTATGTCCCATCCATGTACAACGCGCCGTCGCAACGATGGGGGAAATCGACCCCACCGTGTCTCATCGTGGCTCATCGTATCCCCGTCGCCCAGTACCGTCGTTGGGAAAAAGTACCTCTGTGACGATCACAGCCTAGATAGGCGTTTTTGGTGCGTCGCTGACCTAACGCAACCTGCGGGCGATTTCGGCTTGGGGCAAATGTGACAATGCCCCCCTACCGAACCAGACGGGGCCGTCTTGGGGGGGGTTCGGGGGGGGCCGGGCAAACCAGGGGGGCGGGGAAAGGTGGCGGGGGGGGGGCCCGGTGCGACCGGTCCCCCCATCCCCCCTGTCACGACAAGCACGACACTGGGCGTCGGCCGGATTTGGAGTGGTGGGGCGGGGCGGGGGCGGCGGCGACGTGACCGGTCGCCCCCCAACGAAGAACCGGAAAAGGCCCGTCGCAACAGCTCCCCGCCACCGCCGCCTGCAAGAACAGACTGCCCCCCCCCCACTTGTTCTGCTGACGTGCTTTAAGCCGTCGCGGGGCCTCCCCCTTCCCCGAGCTTGTTCTGCTGACGTGCTTTAAGCCGTCGTGGGGCCTCCCGCTTTCCCCCCCCCTGTTCTGCTGACGTGCTTTCAGCCGTCGCGGGACCTCCCTGTAGCACAATAGGTATCCGCGGCACGTCCACTCTCAGGGAACACTCACCAAGGGGGATCGGCACCAACGTCACCGGGAGGCCAAGGTTGCTGTCCTTGGAGCGCAAGCCACGGGACCCAGATGGGAGCCCAAATGGGAGGGGTTTGTTGTTCTACCATGGCCGGCGTTGGATTCGCCGCCGGCCCCCTCGTTATAAACCCTCGGAGATACTACAGTACGTACGCGGATATATGACAGGGCCATCCGAGGAAGTAGCCCACTGATGTTCCAGCCCATGTTCCACTTGAACGGCACCGTACCGCACGTGTGTACACAGACTTAAGTTAAATCAATGGTATTTGGACTCCGGCAATACCGAGGGATGACAGGCAGCCGACCGAGTGTTCCGACCAAGTCAACGCAAGCAGGAGGTAGGTGCGGTGTGGGGCAGCTGGTGGAGCGTAGGGGGGGTGCGCCTGGAACGATTGAGGCACAAACTCGTCGAAGAATTGAGTAGCACACCAACTGGGCTTACTCTCCTTCCTCTACTCCACTCAGAACCATATCCACCGTCTCTTCAATGGCCTCGACATCGTCCTCGGCAGCGAGCCACCGACGCACAGCCCTCGCCTGGTCGGCGTCCCCAACCCCCTTGTGGGAGATTGGGCCGGAATTCGGTACCAATACTTTGAAGATTCGGGTCAAGTGGACCTGACCGGAAGTCGAAATTCACCCGACCCACGATGGTGAAACTTCTGACTTCTGGACGGAAATTCGACTAGGACTTCCGACATACTAGAGCAGGGTAATGCTGCTGGTATTTGTTTCTTGGGATTTTTGCACGGGAGCCAGACGGATTTCTACGCTTTGAGTTCTTTGCATGTGGAGTGATATGATTGGTTTGTTTGAGGGTTCATTTTCTGAGTGTTTTGAGGGGTTGCGTGAGCGTGTGAGGAGGGTTGATAAGGAGGGACAGCAAGGCAGGGAGGGCCCACCTTGGCTGGCCAAGCAAGAAAACACCGTCTGGCTCCGACACATCTTGTTCGTGCCTTGGTGAGTGGACCCGCTCACCACACGCAAGTTCCGTGTTCGGCTGTGTGGAGGTGCTTGCTTCCGGTGTCCCAAGTTGGGATATCGGCAATACTCCTCTTCCTTCCCTGACTCGGGGTTGGTGGTTGGGAGTACTGCTACAGTTGGTGGATCAGCGGGGGAGAGGATATCGACTTTGGTACCTCCCTTGACCGGAGACGGGACCAAGTTGGCCCCTCTCCCCCTTCGGCACCGAGACTTCCGGTGACACGATCGACTCGCCTACGTTCCGAGCGTTCGCTGGGTGACGAGGTTGGCCCCCGTGAGTCTTGGTGGGAGACCCGGAGTCTCGGGAAACCTCACCGCCTTCCTTGAGGCAGGTGGAGGGGTGGAACGTGCTCTAGGAACTCCCTAGCTGACGATCCCCGACTCTGGACACCGTTTGGTCGTTTTGGTTGACTCCACGTGACTCTTGTGGAGATGGCTGGTGAGGGAGACCCCCCCATTGCGCCGAGTGTACCTGGGGAGGGGGAGCGTAGTCCTCCCCCGACGGGCGGAGTACCACCCAGGCCGGGCAGTGCGGATGTGGTGGGTCCAGAGGTTGGACCCCGACGGCGATCGGCCAGGTTCCTTCCCAGGCCGTCACCGGAAGAGACGGGCGGAGTTCGCCCTTCTCCGGTGGGAGCGCCGAGCCAGCGTCAGGCTCCGGCAACCTCTTCGGGGAGTGACGACACTCACTTCGGCATGGGACCGCCGACCGGCAGAGGTGACGGGACAGGGAGTTCTGTACCCCGGGTTGGTGGGTCCGCGCCACGACTGGTGCCGGAAGGACCGGGTGGGAGCTCGAGTCAAGCTCCACCTGGATCATCCGGTATCGTGGATAACTCGGTGATGACTGCCATCGCACAAGTCGTGCGAGAGGAGGTGGGGAAGGCGTTGAAGGGGAGCACCCCTCCGCCTGAGCAGGCCTCGAGGCGTCAGAAGCGACGGGAGATTCGACGTACTCTCCGTCGTGAGGTGGACTCGGAGTCTGAGTCCTCTGCAAGTGGCAAGTCGGGTGAAGAAGATCTTACTCGACATGGTCGTGTGACTCACACGGACCGTCTTGGGACTAGAGTCGTCCCAGGAAAGATCGTGGTGAATAATCCATTGTTCAAGGATGTCTTCGACTGTGAGACATATGGGTTGGTCAACAAGTCGTTGACCTACTCAAATAGCCAGGCCCGTACCCTGGGCCGGCGCAAGAAACACGTTGCGCAATCCTTCGGGGTCCGTTCAGAATGGGACGGGACTCCACCCCTGAAGGTCTTCCAGTTTTTGCGGAAGTTCGCAAAAGCCTGCGATGACAATGATGTCTCTGAAGCTGAAGCGTTTTTCATGCTTCAGGACTTCACCAAGGAGCCACTCCGCTCCGAGGTGATGAACGTCATGCCAAGTCGGCATGGTGGGAATCCGGGTGAGGTGACCTCCTACCTGGAGTTGGTTAATTGGATCCTTCGTCTTCACGCAGACGAGGCTTCCTTAGCTGTGCAGGTTGAAGAGTTCAACCGCGCCACCCAGAGTAAGGGTGAAGAGGAACGGGAGTTCGCTGAACGACTCCGTCAGCTGAACGTCCTCTGTGGATTCCTATATCCCCAAGGAGTCATTAAGGGACGCTTTGTGGAGGGTGTCCACCGAGCAGCTCGAGCGACTGTGCGAGAGCGTAATACTCCGACCATGACTCTGGCGGAGTTGGCACGCATCGCCCAGACTAAGGGTGATGAGTACCGCTGGCTCGTGTCTGAGCAGCGGAAGGAACGAGAGAAAGAAGTTAAGGGAATGGAAGCAAGTCGCTTCCGCAGAACTGCAAGGGTGCCTTCCTACACGCGGACGTACCCTGCAGTACCTTCGTCCTCAACTCGAGAGACGGAAGGTATGGTGGCCGCCATCCCTGATAAGTCACAGGGAAAAGCGGGGCCATCGGCGTCGATGAGTGATCGGCCGTGTTGGCAGTGTTCCAAGTCGGGACACTGGGCAGCCCAATGCCCCACTCTGGACGTTCGTTTGAGAGCCCTGTTGGCTCGTATTGGGAAGCTCGGTATTCCGAGGACTGATTCGGATACCCGGCCACACACCACACGTGTGACGGCCATGACTCAACCTAAGTCAGAGGATGAGTCCACGCTTGAGAAGGGGGAAACCTCTTCCCCCAGCTCAAGTGGCAAGGATACTCCATCATCCGAGTCGGATGAGGGAAACGCCTAGCCGCTGGGACTAAGACTGACCCAAAGGCTCCAGCGGTAATGAAGCGGGTTGCTTCACGCTCACCGACCCATGGGAGAGTGAAGGTCCTGACTCGACCTCGAGGGGTGAGACCTAGGGACAAGGCCCCTCCTCAGAAGCACGACCCGAGTCGGATTGTGTCAGTGCTGGTAGGGAGTAACTACCAGGTCGCAGCTCGACTCTGGCTGCAGGATGGATATGAGTTTACCTCTCGTGTCATAGTCGACACAGGCTCTGCTGCCTCTCTCATTAGGCAAGACTTATTGCCAGAGGGGACAGATGTGAGCCCCGCCGGCTCACCCGAGTGGCGTATGTTTGATGTCAATGGGGGACTCCTCCCCATTGTTGGGTCTATTGCATTGACTGTTTGCATTGGGTTCTACCAGACGCAGGTGAACTTTGGAGTAGTCTCCAATATGTCAGTCCCCGTACTCCTGGGAACTGACTATCTGGACCTCCATGTCCCGGCCGTCTGTGGACCGGAAGGGATAATCCGAATGCGTAATGGAGAGACTGTCCCCATATTGCGTAAAGGGAGGACTGTTTCCCCTACGACTCATCAACCTAGGGAAAACTCTCCCAAGGGTGGAGGCTCTACGACCCATGTACGAGTATGTAAGGGTACGGTAGTCCCGCCCCGATCAAGGACCTTTGTGCGAGTACGCACACGGTTTCGAGGGAATGGACTTGTTTCCCCCGTGGACCGAGTCTATTATACTCACCAAGTGCAAGTTGCTTGGGGCCCCATGACTTGTGGGGATGACCAAACCTGGTGGGTGGAGGTCCTCAACACGTCGGAGGAACCTCGACGACTCCCCGGAGGCATGAAGATTGCGTCGATCTCTACCTTTGAGGGGAATGTCGTTGCTGTGACTCAACAGCAATGGGAGGATATTGGAATGGCAGGCTCTGCCGACCAATCGAGTTCATCGACGGCTAAGTCGCCGACGGTACATCGGGAGAACATCCCGGAGTGTTTACATGGACGACTGGATGAGTTAATCCAGAAGCATCACAAGTTGTGGAATGGTGACCTTGGGCTCATCAAGGCCACCGAACACAGAATCGTGTTGAAGCCAGGGGCTAGGCCAGTTCGCCTGAGTCCCTACCGTATGGGACCAGACTCACGGGAACTCACCCGAGAGCAGGTCCAACGGATGCAAGACATGGGTGTCATTGAGCCTTGCTCAAGTGAGTGGGCCAGTCCCATAGTCTTGGTGCCCAAGTCAGACGGCACGATGCGGTTCTGCATCGATTATCGTAAGCTAAACGAGCGGACGGTAAGGGATAGTTACCCCTTACCCCGTATGGACGATTGCCTTGACTCACTCGGTGAGGCACAGTACTTTTCCACGTTGGACTGCAACGCGGGGTACTGGCAGATACCCATCCGCAAGGAGGACAGACACTTGACCACCTTCACGTGTCACTGTGGAGTTTATCAGTGTACACGGCTCCCTTTTGGGCTTTGCAATGCACCTGCGACTTTCCAGCGTGCTATTGACTTGATACTTGCCGGAGTCAAGTGGCAGATCGCCCTGGTGTATCTGGACGATATCATTGTGTTCTCCGGGACTGCCGAAGAACACTTGTCCCACTTGGACAGAGTCTTTACCCTGTTGGGTGAAGCAGGAGTAACACTCAAACCTACGAAGTGTCACCTCTTTAGTAATGAGGTGGAGTACCTCGGCCATATAGTCCGGCCAGGTCGCATTCTGGTCAATGAGAAGAACCTCATGGCCATCCGTCGGGCGAAGTTCCCCCAGACGCAGACACAACTCAGGAGCTTCCTGGGTATGTGTAACGTATACAGACGCTTTGTGGCGAACTATGCCAAAGTGTCTGCACCGTTGAACCACTTGGTAAGTTCCAAGATGCCCAAGCGCTTGGATGCTCCCAAACCCCCGGAGCAAGAAGCGTTTGATAGGTTGCGAGAGCTCCTCTGCAACCCACCGGTGTTAGCGATCCCGAGACCGGGGGCTCACTACATCGTTGATGTGGACGCAAGTTACGACCAACTCGGTTGTTGCTTACTCCAACAACAGCCTTCGGGGGAGTATTTACCCGTTGGCTATTTCAGTAAGGGACTCTCACCCGCCCAGAAGAACTATTCTGTGACGGAGGTAGAGGGTCTTGGCGTGGTATGGGCAGTCTCCATGCTACGGCCATACATCGAAGGAAGGAAGTTCCTCATTCGATGTGACCACAATGCTTTGAAGTGGATACTCACCACTACAGCCTGTACGAATAACCGACTCAATCGATGGCGACTCTGCCTCGCTGAGTTCGATTATGATGTTGAATATCGGCCAGGCCCGAAGCATGCGGTTGCGGACGCGTTGTCTCGCATACCGACGGATGGGAAAGACACTTCCCCTATCCCTGAGGAACTCCCTCATGTGGCAGTGACCACTCGCTCCGGAACTGTCCTCGACCCGAGGATGCCTGGCATGGCCAAATTATTACCCGTGTCTTTGGATGAGTTTGTCCAGGCACAGGAGAGCGACAAACTTTGTCGACGACTCAGGAAGGAGCTCGACCAGGCTCAACCGACTCGGTTCTTCCTGAATGACAACGGCATACTCTGCCGTAAGGGATATACCCAGGGGGACAAGCAAGTCGTCGTCCCCAAGGAGTTACGCAAGAGTATCCTCCAACGGGAGCACTCCTCACCGTTGGGTGGACACCCAGGGTCTACGAGGATGTATCAGACCCTACGTAAGAAGTACTATTGGCCATCACTCGTGGCTGATGTGTACGGATATGTAGCCGCATGCGCGACTTGCGCAAAGAATAGACTCATGGAGTCCAGGCAGACTTCTTCCATGAGACTCTTTCCTGCAACAGAGCCGTTTGCAGCGATAGCAGTGGACTTACTCGGTCCACTACCACGAACACCTGAAGGATATGAGTACCTTCTGGTGATGTGTGATCGCTTCACTAAGCTCACACGGGTATCCCCACTCAAGGATATCACAGCCGTGGACGTTCTGAGTGAGTTACTCGACGTCTGGGTTGCCAGTTATGGCATCCCCGACTCTATCCTTTCGGATAACGGACCACAGTTTGCGTCCGTCCTGTATCAGGGAGTCATGAAGATGTTGGGGGTGCAGACGAACTTCGCCACCCCTTACCATCCCCAGACTAATGGGCAGGTGGAACGATTCAACAGGACTCTAGTGCGCCAGTTGCGTCACTATGTCCATGACCATGTAGTCACATGGGCTCGTTATGCGTCACTACTCGTGACAGCATACAACTCCCAGGTACACAGTAGTACGGGAGAGGCACCGTTTGCCTTCGTCTGCCCCCGACGACTTCCGTCAGTAGCTGTGGAGCGTCTCACCCAGACTGAGGGTGAGACTTCGACTCAAACACCGAGTCAGGCGAAAGCCTCCCTACTCCAGAGACTGGAGGAGATGATACCCCTTGTCCGGGCTACTATGGAGAAGGCCCAAGCCCGTTACAAGAGGTACTTCGATGTCCGAGTCAGACATCGTCGCGATCCGCTCCGAGTTGGAGATTGGATTTATGTTAACTCCCACGACAATAAGGGAGGGAAATTGGTCTTCAAGACTCTGGGACCATATCACATCCTTAAAACGGATGGACGTCGGTTAACCATCGAGAGTGATGATGGTATCCGGACAATAAATGGGAATCACGCGACTCGCGCACCCGAACCCCCAGAGGGAGATCCCGCTTGGGAAAGGGCTTTGCAAGCATGGAAAGTCCCATCCTTGCCGACCTCTTCCAATAAGCCATTGGAGGCGGTGTTCGACAAGTTTGTCGGGCACGGATATGATGAGTCGGGGCGACTCATGCTCCGAGTCAGGTGGTTCGGGTATGGACCAACTTCCGACACATGGGAGTTTGTAGAGGACCTACCAGTAGAGAAGGTCCGTAGATACTGCCAGACTGTGGGCATATCTATACGCCGACGTAGCACTCGTACGTCGGGGGATGAAGTCCCTGC